>VWZK01002118.1:19901-67604 GCA_013396935.1 Baryphthengus martii
TGCGGCCGGCAGGCAGCGCGGCACGGCTCGGCTCGGCTTTGCTCGGCTCAGCCGCGCAGAGGTGACCCGCTACTGCTGCTGCTGGAGGAGGCGAGACCGACACTGGGGTGTGGGAGGGAGAAGCCGCCGCTTGCCGTTCACCTCCTGCCGCCCAGAGGGAGCCCGGCCTCCGCGGCCGCCTCTGCCGAGTGCCAGGGGCTAAGACGCGGTGGTGAGAGCCCGCCCGGCGCGAGGGCACGGTCGGACGAGGCCAGGGCTACCTCCGGGGGCTCGGACTGACGAGCTCCTGATCGCCACGTCCGCCTCCGGGCTGGAGAGCCCTGGGCACGGTCACTCCGGGGAGCGCAGCGCGGCCCGGGGGGAAACATTAGTCACTTGCCTCGTCTCAGAGCTGGGAATAGGAGCTCCCTATGGAGGCGAGCGAACGGCTTTTCGGAGCCGCCGGGCTCCGTAAGTTTAGGGGGTGAGCGATGTAGGAAGCCCCTTCCTCTCAGCAAGGGGGCTGGGAAGGCTTTCACCTTGCCTCCGGCCGTCGCCCCTGAAAATGCTCTTGGCCTCCACGAAGCCGGATTTGGTCCGCAGGGACCCGCAGCACACCCCTCCTCCACACCCAGTTCTGGCTCCGTGGGAGCTCCCCCGGCCACCCCATAGGCTCCCAGGGGCAGGCCGCGTCGAGGCAAAGAACGGGGGCACTTTTTGTACTTTGCTCCTTGTAAATAAATGGCTTTGCATCGAAGTTCTCTTGGGCTTTGAGTAGTCAATTAGACCTCCTCAAGAAAGCTTCCTCGGGAGGCCATGATAGCAGAGCTGACCCCTTCAGCCCACACCAAAGCTCAACTAGTAAATGCCACATCCCTGGGACCTCGTCTGAAAATTGGTTTCGTAAGGCAAGAGAGGAATTAAAAAAAGTAATTTTTAAAGCAGCTTACTCACTTGATAATAATCTTTATATAATCCAAGGTTTTATTTCTCTTTTAGTTAGATAAATTCCAGTGTTTCAAACTTCAGTTAATCCTATTGAGACTCCTTGTGCGTTACGGCATGGAACCGTCTGGGATTTGAGCTGCGTAAGCACCTCCTACACCACCATACACAAAACAACACAAGTTAGTACAGACGAGATTGCTACTTTAGCCTACTCAATAGCAATTGCTACAGGGTTTCCCTATGTTGTAATAGCCTCAGTCATCTACAAGGTACCAGGACAAAGCCTGACAGTGATATGTGCAAAGTAAGACTGGTTGAGCTTCAAGAGCTTGAAGTCAAAAAGTTATACAGAGAATAAAAAAATCTGGGAGCAGAATGGAGCTAAGCAAACACTTGCGTTATATGTTAGGTAAAAATTGAAAGGAAAACACTGAGAAGGCACAAGAGAGAGAGATTTGGACTTGTCTAATGGTTAAGAAGTACACAAAAACTTAGCTTGATGGAACTAACCATTTATGCAAAGCTACTCGTGCATAATGTTTGCAGAAGCAGGCTCATATTGAAATCACCATTATAACAAAGCGAAACTGCCTTTTAAGTTCAGAGATTAGTCTCTTGAGTACCCCTCGCAAATAATATTCTGCTTCTCACAACAGGAATTCCTTCCTAATCTTCCTCATTGTTCAATTTTTAATGTTCCATAGTATAACACGTAGCAGAAAAGATCCTGCCGGCATAGGAGTCGATACCAGCAGACTCAGAGTGCACCAGTGAAAATCCAGCTTGTGAACAGGGAACTCATGAAATTTATCTTGATGTAATTCAGTAGTGTGGGGTGTTTCTGTCTGTGCTCCCTTAAGAGCTGACTACTACTTAGGTTTAGTCTGCGGTTACTTGTCAAATGAAAGCAATGCCAAGCTCTTAGATGTGTCCAGAACTGAGGACAAAGCCTGTAAAATTGATGTCCTGTTAGATTTGGAAGGAACTGCTGTGAGAGCGCCTGCTTGCTTATTTCAGTAATGAAATCTTAAATACTTAGAGCACTGAACATGCAAGAAGCAGTTATCAAAAGTGTGGTCTTGAAATACGCTTTTTCTTGGGTAAGGCTTTGTCGTACAGACGGTCATACTGCAGACCACTGAAAGGAAAAAGGCTGATTTTTAGATAACTCCTATATTAGCATGCAAGATGTTACTGGAGGTTGGCTGTTCAGAAACCTACCGTATGCCAGTATGGAAAAAAAAATTTAAAAAAAAGATAAGGTGATCAGAGTTTTATCCCCTTCTGAAATATTTTTAAATGGCTATATAGTCTAAAGTTCTCTTTCGTCATACAGTCAAAATTTTCAGAGCTTGAAATTACACTTAAGCATAAGAAATGTCATCTGATGTTCAAAAGTACTGAGCTTGAAATTATTTCAAATGTGTTTCAGTGCTCCCTATCTCTGAAAATCACATTTCCTTAAGTGCCTAGATATGGATTTAGGGTGTCTAACTGCATCCGCTGAGGCTTGAAAACTTTAGCCTACATATACCTGTGCCTCATAATAAATGTACCAGAAAGTTTCAGACAAGCTATAAAAGCGTTCTCCAAAAAGCAATGCAGACTTGAGCCATTAGAAGCCAAGACACCAACCTGACAAAGTACTTGGCTGTATAATTCAACTCATTCTGGTATGTGGAAAGCAGCATCTGAAGCCTAGCCTTTAACAGACAACAATAGGAGCAGGAGAAAAATTAAAATGAAAAACCTACTGTGGCAGCTTTTTTCCTATTACTTACTTGCATTTCTCAAGAATTTCCCGATTTTCTTTCTTTAAAACCTCCCTTTCTGCTATGTCTCCAACTCCTGTGTACAACATCCTATCTTCCATTTTATAAATATTGAGTATATCTAATCTTCCTGTTTTGATGCTATTACATTGGACTGTCGAGTCAACTCAGGAGTCTTTCTTAGTGAAAAGGATGAGGATATGGAGGTGAGGGAGGAAGCAAACGTGAAATTAAACTGTGACAGACTTAGGACTTCCCAAGGGAATAGCGCGTGGAGCTATTGGAGAATATCCTTGCTCCACTAGCCAGATCCAATCTGGCTAGCAAGGTTTACTATTTCCAGGCCAAGGCCTGGGATCAAAGAGAACACTAAATCATTTAAGATGTTCAGAATGAGAAAAAGAAGTAGGATTTAATGGCCTGTCAGCAGCTGGACTGGAGCCTCTCTGCTGGAGAAGCTCTAGCAAGCGATCTGAGTCTCCCAGCACACAGAGTTGATTGGCATTTACTAAACTTTCAAGGAAAGGCAAAGGTCTAAGCAAGAGGAAGTGCAAATCTTTCTTGTTACAGGCCTTTGCTCAGAGTACATTTTGATGGATAGAAATGGTTTGTTTTCAAGAAGCTCTTTTTGTGTTATCTCCTATCAGCATTCTGTTTACCAAGGGAAAGGAGTTAATGTACACCAAGCGCAATTGAGTCTGTCATGCTAACCTTGTTAGGAGGCAGGGCTGTGTCAGCCAGAGTAGTTAAATTTAGGCTCAGTATCAAAGGGGGATTGAAGAGGATCTAAAGCATTCTGTATTCCAGAGCACTGAAACAGCCCTGAAGGCACAGCTAGGGCAAAAATCCAAGGCTGCTCGTTCTCTGGGCAGTTAATATGAGTGACTGCATAGCATAATTGTATTGCTTTTTCATACTAACCACAATACAGCAAAGAATAATGGATTTATACCTGCTTTTTAGCTGCAAAGAACTAAGCAATAAAGATGTAAATCCTAATGAAAGCATAAATCATTCCTGTGTCAGTGGCTGATCATTCCCACCTCTTAAAGCCACTGCCTTCCTTGTGGTGGAACCAACAACCCTGCCTGAAACCAAAGGATGCTTCTGGCACTGAACAAAAACCCCAAGCACCAAATGAAAAGCAGCAAAAACACATGCTAAGCAGGACTGAACGTGACTGGTAGAGCTTCCTGCATAACAGTGTCACTGTAGATTACCACACAAAATTGAAATCTGCGAACTATGGCAGGCTCTCAACAAACAGAATCGGTGACCGTGAACTACAGTTTGGCTCTCGGTGCCTCACACCTTGTTCCTTGCGCTGATGATGAATGTCTGCAAAAAGTTACCCTGAGAATCTATTCGTGATTTACGCCCCATATACATATTACAGCGCAGCTACAGAACAATAGCAAAAGAAGATGGTGAATGAGATTCTGCAAGGGAACTGAAAACCATGTGTTACTGAATAAATCAAGTTCTCGCCTTGATAGGTTGTTCTACGTGGGCAATGGATTGTGGCAGTGGCTCCCACAAGGCCTGTGCAGGCCACAGAAAACAACTTGCAGGATCAACATTAACCAGCGGAAGAGCTGTATAACTAATATCATGGAGGTGAAACTGAAATTGAGACAAATAGCGTACTACTAAATACCGAAGTGAGCAGCATCAAAGGAAAACGCTTCCTCAGTTATCTGAAATGATCACAGACTTTTCATCAAATACAATGAGTAAAACCAATATAGAACCGCTGGAGAAACCAACCACAGAGATAGCATCACACTGCGTACCAAATGAGAGATGGGTAGCAGTGCAAGTAATAAAACTCCCAAGCCAAAATGAAGTCTTGTGCCAAATAGATTGCACCTCCAGCTGAGAGACGGATAGGTTTGCTTCCTTTACACTTTGGCAAGATTTATTGTGGTTTTCGTACAAGTAGGGGAACGACTGTAACAAAGTGACCCAAATCAAGTGGGTTTTCTTCTGTGCATTGGATGCATCATGCAAATATTTATTATCAGTGTCAATCTGAACAGCAGTTTAACTTCTTGCCCCACTGCCAGGAAAAAGTCAGTCTAAGAAATCCCAGACAAAGCACTATTGCACTACTATTGTTCTCTTTTGAATAGCAATTTCTCTGAGTTCTGTCATTTATCACTGGGCAAAGTTTTGTATAAAACCAAGGAACAACAAGCAGAGTTCCAAAAGGCAGCAAATGTGATTTTATGACTAATGTGAACTTGGAAATATCATATACAACAGAAAATGCTGAGCAACATAAGTCTACTATACTGTTTAAAACGTGATCATGGAGCGACTTTATTGCAATAGTCTCTATATCAGGTAGCCTCTCTGAAAGCTCACATAACCATAACACATTATGTGTTCTGGCCACACGGACAATAATGCAGTTGTGCACTCAGGCCTCATCTGGATCAGATTTGCCAGGCCAGACAGACATGTGCAGATCTTGTGTTAAAGACTACTAGGGTTGCAGCCTCAGAGGAAAAAAAAAAAAGAGGAAAAAAAAACAAAACGAAAAAAAAAACTAAAAAGAGTTTTAATTTCATTTTCTGCTTGCTTAGCACCAACATAAAGGACTATACAGCATACAAGGTTATAAAGAATCAAGGCCAGTGATTAAATTATTGGTCTAGTTCCGTTAGTACAAACTCTGTAGACTTTAGGGGTCCTTTTGCTGACCTTTACACAGGGCAGAAGCCATAGTTTTTATTAGGTCTACTAGTATTGTGTGCCATCTTTCAGGCCAAACGCCCTGTTACTGGCTGTTGGATGCTTTAACCTCTGCCAAAAAATCACACTGCTCTATTTTATCTCAGAAAGCAAAACTGCTTCAATATCTTTTGGCAATACTTCCTTGGGACAGAAGGTGAAAGGCCAAGCCAGCAGTTAGTTTACTGTCTAAAACAATAAAGTCATCGGACAAGCTAAAATGGAAGCAATACATGATTCTCTGCTTGCTGACAAGATTTTGCCGTTGGTTTTTTTTCACATTCCCTGTGTAGGCTGAATTTCAAGGAAAGTTTGTACAACGCCAGACAGACCTGTTTTAAAGCATGATGTCGATGTTTACTAGAAGAAAAAAAATAAATAAAAAATCAGCTGTCGAGAAAATTTCTCAAAAAAAACAAACCCAAAACCCTCAAAACCCAAACCTCAACTTGATTCCTATGGCTTTAAGTGCATTTTCACGGCACTTTTTATTCCACCACCACCACCCGCTCAAATTAGAGTTCAGACTTGCAGTTTCATTCTCAGAAGTTAGAACAATAATGACTCCCTACTTACAAAAAGAATATTATTGATCTTCTCCCTTTAAAACTCTGCCAAAACCCCAAGAGAATCTCATTTTGTCCTAAATTTAATCCTACGTTCTCTTTGCCTCGCCATTCAGAGACAAAACTGTCCTCTGGGATAGCAGAGCCTACAAAAAGAGTGTCTCTGCCAATGGCCAGATGTTCCCAATTCTCTCATTTTTCAAAGGGACAAATTGGCAAAAAGCAGCTGAGTTCACATTTGCATTGCCCTGCACTGGTATAATTATTTATATCACATTATATCTGAAGACAACTTTCTCTCAAACTATGATAGCAGGGCTTTTTTGGTTTGGTTTTTTTTTTTTTTTTTACTTCGCATGGTAAAAATGAAAAAGTTTGATGCAATAGAACACAAAGCCCTTAGAGATTTCCAGTGCTTTTGGTAGAGTAGTTCACACAGTAGTTCACACCCTCCTTTGAAATGGATTTTGGCTCCATTTGTGGCAGCTGGCTGAAGACAAGCAACAGCTAAAACACTGAAAATTCACAAATGCCTGCCAGATTGGAGTAGCAAGATGATAGGAAACCTTATCATTGGTAGCTTGATAAAAAGATTATGTGAGCTCCATTCTCATTTAATATGTATTTCCTTTTACAGCTGCATACATATATCCTCTAATGTATACCCTGCAGATTCACAGCAAGCCGAGCCCAACAAGAAACCACACTTGTCTGAAGAAAACTAAACACTTGAAAACTGAAAAAAAATCATTTCAGCTGAAGCTTTAACAGATACTCCCCTCCATATTAAAGCAGGATTTCAGAGCTTTAAAAGAATATTAAGAAGTAAAGTGTGAATGCAAATAGAAAACGAATCTTTATACGTTGTCTTTTCTTCCATTTACTGGCTGCTGCCTCTTGCACTAGAAGGGAGTCCAGGGCTATGTGACAGGTGGAGCTGAGAATTGAGGGAGAGTGCTTTGTGCAAGTCCATGACTGTGTGGAGCCGCAGATTTCAGAAGCAATTTTTGCCTTTAAAACAGACCTAGACAATTTTCCCAGGGTATGATGCATATAAATAAAGCTGGGATGGTAAATTGCACGACTCCTGAATGGGTTTCTGACATGTATGCTAATAAAATCTTAGAGCTGGGAGCAAACCTGGTGCCCTGTGCCATGACACTCCAACCGTCTCACGTTCTTGCAGAGTAACTGCTGGGGAGCTCACTCAGATCATAGAATCATATCATAGAATGGTTTAGGTTGGAAGAGACTTTAAAGATCATCTAGTTCCAAGCCCCCTGCCATGGGCAAGGACACCTCTCACTAGATCAGGTTGCTCAAAGTCCTTTCCAACCTGGCCTTGAACACTTCCAGGAATGCGGCGTCCACAGCTTCTCTGGGAAACCCGTTCCAGTGCCTCACCACCCTCACAGTAAAGAATTTCTTCCTAATATCTAACCTAAATCTACCCTCTTTCAGGTTGAGATAAACTAACATAAAGCCTCCATCACTCCGTTTTTTTTCTCACCATATTTCATCCATGCATCAAAGGGAATGACCTTGACAACAAAAGTAGATTAACCACAAGAAATACCAACTGGCAAAATCAAGGATTCAAAAGATGCAGCCAGTGCTCAAGTCAGGAAGCAAGCGGGTTTGAGTGGCACCTAGTGGGGCTGTTGCAGGTGTAGCACCTCAAGAGAGACATCTGAAGGAAGGGCTGGCTCATAGCGCCGTGCGAATACCAGAAACAGCAGAAGCAGGGAGCTCCTGTCTGCCTGCCACCAGTCAGCTAATTGGCAACATCTCATCTCTTGAAGGGGAAACCTCTTCTTGCTCTTGCTGAGCTTCTGCTGAGCTCCTGCTGTCACACTTTGCCTCTAATTTAAGAAAGAAAAATACAGTTCTGACATCTGTTGTTTGAAAATTTGCTAGTCCCTGTTGTAATCAGGTAAGGCTTTAACTCACAGCTGCCTTGATTTCAGAGAAGTTTTACTTGTAGGATAACTTTCTATCACATTTTGTATTGGCTTATTCAGGTACCTGTAATGTAACCAGGCCTATGTTGGACAATGATTTTTCTTCTGTTTCCTACACGTTGGCAGACCACATGCAGACTCTCACCCTGATCATTTTATACTGGTCACAGCAGGACTTTAAAAAGGATGTATTTTACTCTGCAGATGAGCAATCACTTTCAAAACCTTTTGCAGCCTTTTCCTACCCACTGTGCTTCAATTCACAATCTCATGCCATTCAAAAATAACAGTCTCTTGTCTGCTTATGATATTGCAGCCTATCTTAGGGTAAATGCTTAATCTAAAATCATCACCGCTTAATGGTGTATTCTTTTCCCTGTACTGCAATTTAAAGCAGCAATACAAAGCATATTTTGGAAAGCTTGTTATATACCTGGCTGATTATGTCTCATCTCCTGATCTTTGATATGGTTTGGATTTTGACCCTGTCTGTCCTGTAGAAACTGGTATGTAACATGAATCGACTAGCTAAGAGCTAATGATGCTCCCTGCTTGAAGTGGGCTGTATGTTCTGCTGACCAAGGTCCCTTTCTTCCGCTCTGTTTGGAAAGCATATCTGCCTTGCACGGTAAAATAAATTAAATAAACGGAAATAATTAGTACATAGTGGTTGATGGTGAGGACAGGGAGTTTTCATTCCAGCTTTGTCACTAACCTGTTGCATAATTTTGAGTTTCAATTATTCATTTGTACAGGCCTGACCCATTTGTAAAATAGCTATCATTTCCCTCACTGGCCTTACAAGGTAGTGTTAGACTTAGGCCCTGGTTATAACTGGCCTTTTAGCACTTGTGTGCCATTTAGGGTATAAAAGAGAATTTTGCCCTATATGCCTTATTTTGACCAAGAAAAAAAATATTGGGGAAATGTCAGGGGAGACTCATTCCTTTGCCTGCCATAGGACACTAGATTGCCTCAAAGAACTTGGGAGAAAGTGGAATCATGAAACTGTTGGCCTAAAAAGGGTCACAAAGCTTAGGAAGGAACCAAAACTTCTTTGAATCTTCCTTGAACTACTGCCTGCTTTACTCTCTGTGTCTAGGATAGACTGGCCTTTAATTAATTGAGGCATTTAGCACAAGTTAAAATCCTCAACCAACAGACTCTATACAAGAGCAAAGTATTTTTATTCTTTTTAAGAGGAACGTATTTCAAAGAATTTAAGTCATGTGTCAAGTCATATGAGAAGTCAAGACCATTTTTATCAGGAATTAATGTCTCTCAGCTTCTCTGGTTAGCAGTAGGTTGGTTTCAAGAGCTATCCCCTGTTCCTTTCTGAGTTTTACCTAGGTCATCTTCATACATGCAAATATTCCACTGAATTTAACAGAGCTACTCTTGTGAACCTTTAGGACTTCTTTCTGCAGCTCAACAGTGGGAATATTTAGCTCTATGCTTTATGTATTTGGCTGCAAACATTCTAATATCTTGCTGCTATCATGAAAAATAAAGCCTTCTGTGTCCTGGAGCAGAACCACATAAGCAAGTAGCTATATAGATATAGCACATCTAGTTAGAGAAAAACATTTTGCTTGCTCATTCTCAAAAAAATATATATTTGGTAGGTATGTAAGAGTAACTCCAGAGTGTGTTAATTTGCATGGTGGACTGCCTATAGATAAATGTCTTCAGAGTAAACACTATTTCAGCTGTTTCAGGGTTAATCAACCTATGTGACTGCCACTATTTTTGTAAAGACTACTTAATAAAAGGTAGCTTGCTTCCACATTGAAAGTGTAAATCCATTACAATATATTGTTTTCGTTCAAGCATTAATTTTTTTTGTCTCTTTTAGTAGTTAACATCTACTTAGCAACTAATGCTAATTAACTCCAGAGTTATAAAAACACAAGCTCCTGGAAAAGTATTTTAGCAAGTGTAGCTGGTGGTAATATCTAAAATAACTGTAACCACTTCCTCTTGGTTATTTTTAGGGACAAAGTGAGATCAACTGACATATACATATATTCCTTGTAAGTCAAGCAAGAAAAAAAATACAAAATGCAGCTTATTACAGAAATATTAAGTTATCTACATTTAATACATTGGGTCAGAGTCTGTTTACTTTTTTTGCCCCAAGATACATTCAGAGAAATCCAGTTAGATCCGGCTGAACTGCTCTGAAACTACAGCAGCTGACTGAGAACAGAATTCACGCACTTTGTAAGAGACGTACACGTAACTGCCTGCCAACCAACCACAGGTAGCATTTACCTTGCATCTTTAACATTTCTCATTAAAATTACACAGCAGAACCTCGGGAAATGTGAACCAAGCAGCCTAACTCTGCGGTGTGGACTGGGGAGGGAGTGCGAGACGAGCTGAGAAGGAAGGATGGGGGTGGACAGCAAGTCAGAGGCAAATGCTGCGGACGCACTCCGTCGCTTCTTCACCCTCAGGCCAGTCTGACGACATGCGTTGTGACTACCTTGTCTTTTCTCTAGCATTACTCAGAGCTCGCATGAGCAGCCACCGTTAGAGGGTTTGATGCTGCTAGGATGTTGGGGACAAGGGAGGAGAAAAGCCTGTGCTGAATATGGCACAGGGGCTGTTTTGTGGAGAGACAACGATCCTTTCAAATCAACCTCAAAACATTTAGTGAGGAACGAAAGGTGAGCATAGAAGAGGTGAAGGAAATGCCGGCTTCCACGGGGTTATTGTCCAGCAACCTTCGCCAAGGGAATTTGGGGAAATTTCCTGCTGTGGAAAGAAATTCAGGTTCTCATAGAAACTGCAATATGTATATTGGGGAAAATACTGGTTTTCATTAGGATTTCCCAAAAATCTCATTCCAAAATATACATATGTTTTACCTTTCCTACTTTTTGTGTCCAAATGGTGGTCAGCCTGAAGAGGCTGCTTTCAACTTATCTTAAATGAAATTAAAAAAAAAAAATGCAAAAGAAACAATGGCAAAGAAAAAACTATGTTGGTAATATGGAATTCTGGGTCTGTATATTACAGTTTTGGAGACAAATTCTCCTATAGGTGGAAAAGAATGCCCCCAGAGGAGGAGCTTTTTCCAAACATTTATTGAATGTAAAAATAATGGATATAGATTAAACAAAGTCCTTGAGTCAGAGCTGGTCCACCTCTGCCATGCTCAGAGGACATGCAAAATGAGCTCCAACTTGCCTGCAAAAAACAGGGTGATATGTTCCTTGCGACTCAAAGAACAACATTAACCTGCATGTGAAACTGGCTAGAGAGGAAATATATATACTGGATAATGTTTATGTCACAACACTACTCCTAAGTTAGCCATTAATTTTCCTCTCCTTAATGAGGGCAAGGGTTAAAACATGGAGAATGAACAAGCATTTCACAATTAGAGGTGCGAGTAGGATGGCAGTGTACAAGGAAAAAGCCTGTGAAATTGCTACTAGCAATGAGTATCCAAGAGCGTGAGTCTATCGAGTGCTTTCGCTAGTGCTTTACTTTCTGAAGAAAGTGCTGAATGCCATCTCTCTTGATTACACCTGCAGAAATTGATTCCTTTTCACATTCATTTTCGTATTATATCTTAGAAAGCAAGGGGAGCTGAAGTATCAGGTAACAGATTTCATGAAGGAAGGTAGAGGTATGTCAAGGCTTCTTGCCATTCACTGTTCAGATGTTTATTTTTCTTGTACATTGATTTTTTTCTTTGTGTAACTGTCATTAAGTCAATCATATCAAAATTTGGGAAAGTGATATGACTGCAGAGACAATCCGGTCAAAATCTGAACCAGGACTGAGAAGCACAGTAAGCTCTGATGCTCTTCAAAGTGTTGCAGTCCTTCACTTAGCACTGACATTTATTACCTCACCAGCTGTTGGCAACAGCATCTTCACTTTCTCACCAGATGCATTTGGTGCATGGTCTTTTCCTTGTGACAAAACTCGTTATCAACAAAGGAGATGGAAGCTTAAAACAATGACCACAGTTTTATTGAGGAATACCTCCCTCAGACTATACCTTGATAGTTACTGTGCTGTATAAAGTGCAGTAGGATGCTTTAAATCTCTTGAGTGCAATTTCTGTAAAAATATTTGTTGGAAAAGAGAACACAAAAAGCTGTCATGACATGAAATACTATCAAAACGGGGTAGTTGTGATTTAGGTACCAAGTTTACGCATTTCAGCACAGATGTAATCTACTCTGATCAGCACTGAGGCATTTATTCCTCTTACTTCAGGATTTCTAAAAGAAATGGTGTATAAACACCAAAAACAGTAAACAAGTCTGCTGTTTGGAAATGATACTCAAATAAATCCAAGTGCCACTACAGTGCTGTTAGCGAAGATAATAGTGTAATAATAAAAAGGTTAAAATGTCAGGAAATATGTCAAAATGTTTCTTTAAAATTAAACCTGTAGCTGCTGATCGAGTACAGAGAATAGCATTTTTCTCACCTGGCGTTTCATTTATGCCATTTTCCAACGTGTGAGATCAGTTAGTGTGCGCGTGAAAAATATTTACTGCATTCTGTGGTGCACTACATACAGACAATTGAATTTCTACCTCTACATTACAATAAAATAAGAAATACATTCCTGAAGTTCCTTTATTTACTGATCAAGCAAAATTCCTGACAAAAGAGAAAAAAAACATCTCCGGACAAAGTGGTGGTCTGAAATCTCCTATACGCAGTGTTAAAGGAAGACTGGCTTGTACAGAAAGGCAATTTTTTATGGTTTTTTTTTAAATGAAGGTGATGGATGTAGGGAAAAAAACCCCCAATTGTCATCTCCTGCACCTGGCAGCTGGACCAAAACACCTATTTTAATTACATTTCTGGATGTTCAGAAATGTTGGCAGGGATTTAAAATGCCCATAACTGAGCAGAAATGCTGCCTTCGATAATGGCCCGATTTTGGCCCATATAAAATGATAGCATAATGGCTCTAGGAAATATCTGTAATTACTCTCAAAAAATCTGAAATAACATGAAAGCTATCTTGGTTTCCCTGCATCACTGTGTAATGAGGGTCTATCAAAATGTCCAGCCTGGGCATACTTATTGCTTCACATTCAAGCGTGAGGAATTTACCATTTTAAGATTAAATGCAATGATTATATATGTCACTTCAGCTGTTGTTATTTTCTCCTCACTGGATTTTCAAACAAAATCCAAAAAAAAGAAGCTCAGAGAGGTCCAAGCTGAGAAAGCAAGCAACTGATCTTCTGTTCCCCACGAAGGAGGAGCCCAGTAGTACGTTCAGTTTGGCGTGAGCGATAACGCAGTGCGGGGCGTTGCTCCCTTCTACACACTTTCCCAGCCAGGAGTTGCCACAAAGAACATAGTAATATTGTCATGTTGAAGCCCCCTAATCACGGCACACATTCAGATGACAGCATAAACAGCATAAATGTCTGTTACTGCCATAATAACAGTTTCAGCCTAGGAGCCAAGACAAGAAAGAATAGGAACTGTAGCAAATAAAGCTGTTATACAGAGATCATTCCAGTTAACAGCTGAAGATCAACCTCCGAGAAGTTGCTTTTCCCTTTGCAACTACCTAGTCAAACCTTCACTGCCTCTGGTTGAGGAATTTTTCTGCAGCCCCATTTTTTTCGTTCTCCTCTAGGTCGATGATTTTATTGATTTATTTGGCTTTTCGGTACGACTGTAGTTTGTTAGAGTAGTGAAGAGATATGGAAGTAGGTAGAACAAACAAGAAGAGGAAAGGTAAAAGGAGGTGTGTGAAAAATAAAGCATTTTATGAAAAGGTCCACGGAAAAATGAACTATTAAAAACTTCCCTGAGGTATTATTTTTATACATACTGTACAATTTGATAGAGAATTGTAGTGTATAATAAAAGTAAAACATATCATAGAAATAACGTGACCTTTTAGTGGGAATAAATGTGGTGCCAGAGCAATCTAAGGGCATTCTATTTCATTTCTTTAGAAAGGAAGTTATTTTTTAGTAATGAAGAAATAACTCTGAAAAAAATATATAGCAAACCATCTTGAAGTATAAACTTGTTAAAGATGCTAAGCAGACCAGTGCTAACCAGATCATTTTTAGTTGATCATTATCATTTTAGGAGCGTAAACTTTTTAGTGCGTTTTGTTAGATTTGAGCTACTGCTACATTGGAAAAAAAACAGACATATAACTACATGCAGTGGTGTAGTCAAGGAAAAATGCAAGTCAACGAAGTGAGCCTTCCTCTAACTGGGCAAAATAGAAATTACCTGCTTCCGCTTGCCTTACCGCAAAGCACCAGATTTCAAGTATAGACAACACTTCATTTTACCACTGCCTCACCGACCATAATTTGAACAGGTAAATATACAGGTAAGATATGTAAATAGATGTAAATATATTTTTGCCTCTTTAGCATAAAAACTAGGCAGATCATTTTCCGCTGACATCTCTATTCCTTCCCAGTACCATCCAAATAAACAAGATAAGTTTGCTATAAGTATTCCTTTCATTTGCTCTTCAGCTGAACATATACCAGTATGTTGTAACTTGACTGCCTAATCACAACCACATAAATGACTACATAAAGACCAATTCGTTTCACCTTCTCTTTGCAGACGAGATCATAGCACCTACAGGCAGATGTTGCCATCCTTTGCCATGTTAAGTAGTGCCTCACCTTGCCCACCCTCTCCTGGACGTGCAGGGGATGGATCAGGGGCACCATACAGAGAAGCACTGACCAGGAGCAGCACTGGCAGAATGCAGCCCTGCACCACAACTTCCAAGGGAGTCCCAAGGAAGAAGGGAGAGGAGCGCTGTGGAAGGAGAAGCCTGGGAAGAAACAGTGTCTGACAGTAACACTTCTTTTTCTACAAAACACTTTTTCAGCCAGTTCAGCTGTTTTTTTCTGGAGCAATGTTTGCAAGCTGGGTGTCCCTGGTGTCTGCTGAAGGAGGGGGCCCTATAGAGCCTATCCCCCACAATATACTTCCAGCTAAATCCAGACTCCTCATTTAGGATTTCCTTGCAAGATTCCCCACAACACAAGGCTTATATATCGTGGCTCTGCAACCCAGTGCTAGATGGGTAGGGACAAATGGATACAGAGGTTTAATAATGTGTTAATAAAAAACCTAATAAAGATCAAAATACCTTCCATAAGGTTAACATAAAAAGTGATACGTTGAGCTAAATTACACTAAGGAATAAATGCCAAATGCCTGCCTATATCTCTAAGTGGGACTTTCATGAATAATCCAGCATGCTTGCTGACGATAATGAAAATGCCAGTGTCTTATATACTAGAATTACTTTCCCCTTAGTCTCCACAGGCTAAAAGCTTTGCCTCTTGTTGCACACTGTGGCAAGATGAAGAGCTGCTAACGCAAGGCTTGATTTTTATGTTGATAGTCTACTGCAGAGGCGAGTTCTTGCCACTTGCTTTTCCACAAGCCCACAAAAAAATGGGACTGCACATCTATGTCGTAGTAAAAATGAAGTTTTATATTTCTCAGCTAATTGATATCTTTTAACAACATATAAAATCTAAAAATTAAAACCGGTATAAAAAAAAATTAAAAAGCAACTCTACCAGTTACCTCTATGATGCTGGCCTAGGGAAATCATTGAAAGCGGAGGCCTGGGTTTAAATGCAGATACATGTAGTACCACAGTCATTTTGAAATTTACATCAGGAACAATGAGGTCAAATACAGAGCTTGTGGGGAATAATCAACTCTTTTTATAGAAAAATTATACTGACAGGAAGGAATAACCCCTCCAAATTGTTAAAGCAGCACAACAATGGGAACAGATTACTAGTCACTCAGTTTATTAGGGCTTCTAGAATTTGTAGCTTACCCAAAAGACATTTTAGTTACAAGCTAATCAACTGGAAAAGATATTTGAAGAAAAAAGATATCCTAGTTGATACAGTTCACAAAGCATTAGTTAAGCCTCGTGAGTCTGATGGACAACAAATTATTGTTGAAACAGCTCAAATCTAAAGAACATTTTTCTGTGTCATTTGTTTCAACTTGCCCTTCTTTGTCACCTGAAATCAAGGAAGTAGCTCTGCACCGTGCACTTATGGGCCGAATCAGTGGCAAGTTTACTCTCCTACTATTTCTCTCATACATTTTCCTGTCTGAAATAAAATGGGCAGGGACTGCCTCTCTTGAAAACGGGTGAATTTAAACTGAGACAGCCTGCTGCTCACTACTCTAAGACCATTTTATATTGCTCTGGAAGCATAGAAGAGAGTTAAATGGATGTAAAGGGTACCTTACACCCACTCCAAGTCTCCTGCTGTATCACCAGTGATGTGTAAAGCAGCTTCAGAGTAACCAACAATGCAGACCTAAATGTTAACTGTTCCAATTTTATTGCAGGCACAGTATTGCTACAAATCTATAACTTGGGATGTTCAGTCCTGTTGCCCAGGCATAGGAAGATTTACAAATTACAGCAGGCTCTCTACTGTATTATTTGTATCTATTATACTCATGTGAGGTCAAAGTATGAAACTATGTATGTTTAGCAAATTGTGGCTAAGCATTTTAATTCAATATCAGTCTGTCAGACAACTCTCCAGGGCACAGGATGAGATGCCAGGGTTTATTTGCTTTGTTTGCCAGACAAAGGTTTCTCTGTGAACCGCTCTGGGTATATATTTTAGCCAGAGAAGCTTCACAAAGACTTTGAGATTGATGTTGTTCTCAGTATAGGTTTGCCTTGAACCTCCAAACATAGCATGGCCTGCAACTAGAAATTGCTTTGCCCTGTTACTGATATAATGCTACAGAAGAATATAAGCAACCATACAGGATTGGACAAAAAATCCAGTTAACCTAGGATTCTGATTCCAACAGTGATCAAATGCACGAGGAGCGGGACGAACATACATGGTCCTCCCCTGAGTCTCTCCCACCCTTCAACCTTTAGCAGCTCAGGGAATTCCTGAACCAGACTTGGTTTCTGGGCACTGAGCATCCCTCCACAGGTTCCCCTTGCAGAAGTTCATGCCATCTTCACCCAAATGCTTGTAAACCACCAGTGTTAACAGCATCCTGTGGCAAGGAGTTGCTCAGGTCTGTCACCGATGGCAGGAAAACCATCTCCTTCATTTTGAATTTGGCTTCTCTTAGCTCTCTTTTGTGTCTTTTTGTTCTTGTAGTGGAAGAAACTGTGAACAATCGATCACTATCCACTTTATCATGTCACTCATTGCTTTACATCCCTCAGGCATCTCTTTTTTTCATTCTGAAGGATTCCTGTCTGCTTAATCCTGCCTTCAACTGGAGTTGTTCCAATACCCTTGATGAGTCTGTTGCCATTTTCCGAACTTTTCCAGTTCTCCTACATCCTTTGAAATGAAGGAACCAGTACAACATGCACTATTCAAAAATGGGAAATGCTCTTCTGTTGTGTTCTCTGTTCTTTTCCTCAAAACCTCTAGTGCTAGATTAACTTTTTTTTTTTTTTTTTTTTTTTTTTTAACTGCAGGTGACACTGACCAGAAATTTGCTTAAAGCTTTCTGTTACAAACTCAAGATCTCATTCTCTAGTATCACTAGTAAATGTAGAGCTCATGTAAAGTCACACACACTTTCACTCTTGGGTTGCTTTCCTTTTCAATTGCCGTTGTGTTGTTATTAAGGTCATGAGATCTTTCACCTGTATTTCTTAACCGGTCTTTTTTACTCTCCCACTTCAGTTAGTATTATCAGCAAAGTTTTTTACCTCACTGCTTATCACCTTTTCCAGACTTTTTTGTGGGGATATTGCACAGCACAGATCCTACCATTAATCCTGCAGAACTCTCCACTCTCATAAGGGAAAGATCTTTCCCCTTATGCTGTTGTTGCAAGGTTTTGTTAAGAAACTTTATACCTAACCCCAAATATTCTGGAAATCCAGGTGGAATACATCAACTCAATCACTCTAAACTGAATATTTAGACAACTCCAGAAATCCAGGTGGAATACATCAACTCAATCACTCTAAACTGAATATTTAGACAACTCCAACAGGCTTGTGAGACAAGGCTTCTCTGTACAAGAGGGATTCAGCTTCTCACAACAGTACTATGTTTGTCCACCATTTCTCATATAGCTCCTCACTAGTCACTAGTTCCTCAAATCTAATCTGGAAGGTTTTAATTTTTCCCATTACGAATACAATGGAATGGCTATATTGGAATTATTAGTCTTTTATTGCCTATTCCTTTTCTAAAGTCTCCTCTGCTGTACTGGTAGGTTACTCAGACATACCTCTTTGAATATCCTGTCATAGCAGCTGTCTGTTCACACCGGGCTGAATTTAGCACCATTAAAGTAAAGGTGATCTTAGCCACCTGATTTGCTATAACAAGAACCAAACTAATTCTTGCCTCATTTCATCACAAAAACTGAGTGCTCTTTATATATTTTTTTCACTTTTAGTAAGTACTAGTGGATTCATTCAATCTGAGTGGGAAACAGCCTTAATTTAAGATGTTCTGTCTCCTGTAGTCCTGATGCACAGCCTCAATCATCTGAAATCCAGTCCCGTCACATCTCTACCTATTCCATTGTTCTCTGCTCCACCACTTAAATCAGCACGTGCTGCAAGCTTGATGCTCTGTTCTTCTCATCTCTACAGTCTTTTGATTCCAGAGTGCCCGTGTTTGTATTACAGTTGGCATTTCTTCAGTTCCTTCACAGACCCAATGTTTGTAAATTCCCAAACCAAAGAGAACCTGAAAAGAACTACTCTCATTTTTAGTAGGTTTATTTCCAGTAGGTTTATTTCCTTTCTTTTCAATTTCTGAGTGACAGATCTCTCTGCAATTAGGAAATCAGCTTTCTCTTAGAGAAATAGTTAAATGGTATTTGTTTGCTTCCACATGACAGAAATATAAGGATTTAGACAGAACCTGCTCATGCCTCTCAAACGAACGTAACAGTGCAGACACAAAAAGATACTGGTCTTGATATTATCTTGCTGTCTTCTAGGCTTTGTGAAAGGCCAGGAATGCACTTGGAAAAAAAGAAGTTGCCTAGGAACACAGAGGATCAGAAAACCTTGTAAGATCAAATGCCACTTACCTTTCCTGTAATGCTCCTTGGAGGCTAGAAAACCCATTTCTTAGGGGCCCCAAGGCCAGCTGTGGTGCCAGGCACTTGAACAAGAATCCCCAAGGTGATGCAAAGCCTTCAATATGCTCCCCTTTTTGGTCTGTGTTCTCACCCTATTCCCCAGCCTCCACCACTGGTTTTGAGTGAAAACTCAACTTCAATCATTTGGTCATGAGGTTAATAACGCAAACTCCTTTCTTGCATCTTCCAGTTTGGAAAACAACACAAAGCAATGTGAAGGAGCGATCTAGAGATTTCCTTCCTGTAACAGCTTTGGTTTTCATTCTGCCATGGGAAGGAGTGAGCTGATCCACAGAGAGCAGAGGAGGGAAGGACATCAGAAAGCTCGTCAGTGACCCAGCTCAATTCCCACTGAAAGAGCTGAGTCTGCTGAGTCTACTGAGCTCAGCCAGCTGATGAGCACTGTTGAACATGCTGCTGAGCATAAAGTTTCTGAAATTTCCTTTCGCTTGAGGCAAGTCAGCGAGCCCTGTCTCTCAAATTGCGTTGAGGGACACCTCCCTTCTTTTCTCATTACCATACCCTGATTAGAATTCAGTGTAAAGATCAATGATAGCAAGACTGGTTCTGGTTGGACATTTTTAGGCCACAAATATGCTATTACGTAATAAGATGATTTAATCTTTTCATAAAGATGCATTTCTTTATCATAAGAAGATACAGAAATTGTTTGCTATAAGGAGTAATTGTTATACTTTAATAATAGAAGTCTGGATTGTTTATTCAGTGTCAAGGTTTTTATGACTCCTGAGCCAGTGATGCACAGTAATTAGATCTGTAGCTTTTGGCTCCTTATTATTCAGTGCTACCGTATTAGTAGGATTATATTTATATATTGGTGAGCCAAAGAAGATTTTTCTTTTATGAATACTGAAGTTCTGAGAGGTTTTTTTTGGAATTAATAACAGTGGAATTAATGCTTTGAAGGCATTTTTATTAGAATGGTGATCTCGGTGGACACTGTGCAGTAGCGCTGGTTGAAAAGTAGGACATATGTTGGAGAGGAAATTCAGATTTTTTTACATTTGTTTTAATCACAAGTCAAGGCAAAATGTCAAAAACCTCCCAGTTTTTCATGAACCAACACATTATCAGGTACTTAGAGCTGATAGGGCTCAAACTTCTTTTTAAGAGCGCAAAAGAATAAAGGGTAAGTTTGAAGGGCATCCTTTTGTCCCTTGCCCAGCAAAATGTTTTCAGAAAGCACCTCAGAGAATGTGATGAGGTTGATAAATGTTTTAATTTGCTTCAGTCAGCTCTTTCCACTGGAAAAAAATATCTTTGTCTGAAAAACTTTTGAGAAGTTGTATTGTGCAGTGAAACTACGGCTCGCTGCTGCAAAGGTGTGCCAAATTCAGCAACGTTTTGCTTGAGATGTGCTTCTGCCAACCTGTTCAGCATGACCCTTGTGCCATGATACCACAGGGTCAAGCCTTCCCTAAATTAGACACTTCTCTGAAGAAGACAAAGGTGGTTCCATCCCAAGCAGCTTTCAATTTAGTTGCTGTTGGTCTCAGTACACGGAAAGCAAAGCAGAGCACAGAGACAGCACTTGTAAAGGCAAGAAGTCTGCAGCAGAGCAAAGACGTGAACTTGTCCTTGCTCTCAGGTCAGTGCCTTGATCAAAGGACAATTCTTCCACCTTTGATTTGCTTTCAAGTCATGTGGCTTGGAGCTTCTGTTAAACTTCAATTTTGGACAAAGGTCCCCTCATTTTTAACTGTGAGTCCATCAGAAGCACTTATTTCCCTGGAGTTTACTTTGGTTTATTTTTCCTAGACCACTGGAAACTGCCATTCACCTTCTGAGGTTAGTGAAGAATTATAAAATGGTCCGGATTCCCTTAACTACTTGAGTCTTTCCACACAGGAGATGATCAGAGAACTTCTAACGGGCATCTAAACTACAGGGGATTAGGTAGTTTGAGATACTGTTACAGACATATCACGTACCTTCGATTTATAGAAAGTGTCAACGGTGGTTCACATTGTGTAAAAAATGCTCTGTTCATTTTTCCTTCAAAGTTTTGATACTGTATGCAGAGTCCAAGTGCTTAATAACTGTTTTAACTGAATGCAAAAATCCTTCTCTAGGTGAATATTTTTTGTAACAGTGAACTAACAGATATTTCCTCCTTCTATAAATACTGCTGCTGTTCAATTTTTTTGAGATTTTGTGATCCTATTTGTTACAGAGAGTGTACATTCTTGGGCAAAAGAGATTTCCCTAAGGGCAGGATAACAGCTAAATGAAATGAAAATGCAGGGATTGCATTACGCTATCACACAGCACAACGCCATAAATATTTTAAGTCACTACATTCTGTGTTGTGATGTATGTGTGAGCGAAACCCATCCAAATTCACCCTGGTTTAATGCAGAATTATGTGATGCAGGTGCTTAACAAATACCGTACAGTTCCAATATATGTGTAATACTTAGAGAGAGAACATTATCTGGGATGGCATTTCTAAACCAAATGGCAAATGTGTACATTTCCTCTAGATCCTCCAAGCACAGAAATAAGGAAGCTGTTGCCACTTACTAATCTTGCTGTCTAATGGTACATCCTTGGCCAAAGCTTTTACCTCAACTTCAAAGATACTATTACTATTTTTGTTTGAAAGGAATGGGGAAATAAGCTGATTACTGCAGCCAGAGCTAGCCAGGGACTCCTTAAAACCTAGTAGAAAAGATATAAGTAAGGTTGCCCAAGTAAAAGAATAGTGTCTAAAAACTCCTTTTCTTGGTTGCTTATATGTTCAAACACAGAGATCATGCCCTAGATCTGCTGGACCTAGAGCCTGTGTGTTCATTCATGCCTAGCAAGGACAATCAGCAAAACACAGTTTCTATAGTTATTGAGAACAGGGGATGCAAACTTCTGCTCCTCCACCTCACAGCAGTTCTTCTCACCTGTGCACATGCTCAGAAAAACAAAACAAAACACAAATACCCAACAAAAGATAACCTTCTTGCGTTGTAAGAAACAACCCTACGTACCATATATTGTGCAACAAAATGTTAAAATATCCATGACATTTCCATGTATTATTTAGGGCTTTTTTTTTTTTTTTTTCCCCTGATTAAATTTTCATTTCTAAGACTCTGATTTCATTTTGTTGGATTCATGTATTTCAAAACCCCTGGCTGTTTTAAACAAAGCTACAGATAAAGTGTCCTTTTAGAAATTCAGAACACATATAATCTGAAACAGTCCACTTTCCATGTTTCCCAGGGCTAAAGGCTTTTTCACAACGACTTAACCTCTTCTCTTGATTTACATAAAAATTCCATGGCTATTTATTTTTCCTTCTATATAGGACTAAAGTAGCAATCTTTCTTTTCTTTTCTTTTCTTTTCTTTTCTTTTCTTTTCTTTTCTTTTCTTTTCTTTTCTTTTTCTTTTCTTTTCCTTTCCTTTTCCTTTTCCTTTTCCTTTTCTTTTCACTGAATAACAAATCTGTGTTTCTGTACTATAAAGTGAATAATCTGGCTGATTGACAAGGCTCAAAATTATTTCTTAGGAAATTCTGTGTACTTTTTTTTGTTAAAAAGAAATGTCCCTTTTCTACAAAATGGTCCCTCCAGATTAAAGTAGTATTGCTGCAGTGGTTTTGGACATTGATTTACAATAGAGCTCTATATTGTTTGAAAGAAGGAGGTCTAGAGGGCAGCACTCAGATCAAAGCTGCTATGTCGGTTATAAAGTCAATAACACACTGCAAAAATCCCTGTGCTCCAGAACGGCTTGAGTTCCCTAATGGGAAACCCACTGTCCTTCAGTCTTGTTCCTTAATGTACCTGACACTTGAACCTCTCTCTCCACACCATAATCATGAAGGTGCTTCAAGCCAACACTTACTACTTTGCAGCTGATTAGTGAGGAGCGTGTGGAGATAGTCAGCTACCACCACCGAGCCAAGGGAAACCGATCACTCCAAATCATCTCTCCACAGCCTGGCTAGTCAAGCCTGCAGAGGAAGGATGCCAGGGAGGTGACGTTCTGCACAGGATTTGCCACCCACTACTTTCAGCGCATTCTCTCATTTCCCTTGTAATCCCCTCACCAGATTCCGGCCAAAAATAGTAAATCTGAGTCTATTAACTGTACTGGTTAGTAACTGGTTCATTCCTCCAGCTCACAGAAACCTGCGCCCCTAGAGTGCACCAAGGGGGAGAGATGGTGGACCTGTGGCATTGACATCCCTTCTCCATCCACTGCCGCCTTCCTCTCAGCTTCTGCACATGGCAGTGTTCCCCACCACTCCGGTACGCTCCAGTGTCCTCATCACATTAACCAACAACTAGGGAGAGGAATTCAGGTGGAACACAGGATTTCCACCAACCTAGCAAAGGCAACTTGAGAGAGGAGAAGTTTTGCTTGTTCTGTGCTGTGCCTTTACGCAAAACCTGGAGGCACTCAGCAACTGGGAAGAAGCAAGCCCATGGCCTTTGTCCAGCAGCTATCTCTGTCTTTGACTTCCCATCTCTTTCCCTGTGCCTCTGTTTATGAAATTGTAATGTTAGTAGTAAAACAAACACAGATAAATAATGGATGGATGAATACATCTTGGGATGAATAAATTATGGGAGTCACGCCCACTTTCAAGAATAAGAGTTGTTGCAGCTCATGCTTGAGAAGGGCTGTCACAAGGGGTTTCTCCTGGACTCGCATGGCAGCGCTGCAGGCCCCAGCAGCCGGGTCTGCCAGGAGGGACCAGCCCATCTACACAGCTAGGGGCAGGGGCAGAGGCAGAGGCTTACTGCTGGAATACTCCTCCAGTTAGGGTCCACATGACTCCTGACTGGAAGAAAATACTCATTTCAAGGGAAAAAAAAATACAAAGAGTAGTCCAGATTAGACCAAAGTACCCTTTCATTTGCTGCTGATATTCAGAGAGAGCCGAGTAAGGCATTTGAAATCAGTATGTTCCTGGCCTCTGCAGTAGCCCTTCTCCCAGGCATATACTAAGCCCTGCAAATGAATTGCTTCACTCTCCCTTTTTCCCTGTGGGGTTTTCCACCTCTTTCCTTGTAGCTGTAGGAGAAAAATGAAGGTTCTCTGCTAATGTAAAGTGTCACAGCTCCACAAGCTTCAGTTTTTTTTCCAGCAGAGGATCAGATGTTGATACAGTAATGCCAGAGAAATAGGATCACATTTATTCCCTGTTTGGAGATGGCAGAAGCTGTTGGAGAGTCTCTGATAAGGAAGTTTAATGAACCCAAGCCTCAAGACACTCTGGAACATCTTTTGGTTTTGCCTCAAACTGGGAACGAGTCTGAATCAGCTTCTGAGTCAAACTGCAATCAGATACCTACCAGAGCAGCTCCAGTCACAGCTGTACCTTTGCCATGAGGAACTGCAACACTAACTGGTTCAGCTCCCTGCCTGTGGTGGGAAGCCCAGCGAGGAGGTTTGTGCTGGTGAGGACGGGTAGCTACACAGACAGTAGACAGAAAATTGCCGCAGCCTGTGTTGGGAAGGTGCCAGGGCAGTCTGGAGGGACATGAGGCAAAGGGACTTTCCTGAAAGGCACCACTACCTTCCATTGCCAGCAGCAGCAGAACCACCCTGTTGCTTAGGGAAGATGTCTTAGGATCTCATGCTCGTCAAATATGCATCCAACACACACCAAAAGACTGAACAAATTGCCATCAGTGGAGGCCCAATTCAAAAGAGCTTTTAGCTCCCAGAGCAGTGTAAATGAGTCAGTGGTGGACTAAATCATGTTGGGCAACCTGCACTCCAGAAGTGAGACTCTCAGCACTTGCTGGTCTTCAGGTGGGACCAGGAAAATATTGCAGCATCCAATCTTTTGCTGAAATAATCCAATTATTATATCCAATCTTTTGCTGAAATCCACCTGGTTGTTCTGAAGGAAATATATCACCAAATCTAACAAAACATACTTATCTGTCTGTGCTCCCTTCAACAAGAAAAATTGCATTCCAATTCAAGTTAATATACACACTAAATTATATACTAACTTTTCATTGTAGATAATTCTATTAACTATTTGGTTATAGAATAACATATATGCACACACCATATATAGTACATATTATTTATAATATAGTATAAAATAGATCTAGTATGTTATACTATACAATAGTATACTATATATACTCTCTCGATAAAACATATTATATAGTATATAGTATATGTAACATGGATAACTATATATATAGTTAACATAATTATTTAGAATTAAATTTTATGTAAATATAATGCTACAAAATTATTTGTCTGTACTGTATATACTGTTTGTTAAGATAATTCACTATTTAAATCGACAGAATTATTTGGCAAAGTAGAAACATGGAACATTGTGCTTTCTGCAGAATCATAAAAGGATTATTGATCTTTCAAAGCAGATCTGTCATAACAGTCACTGAAATCTCTCTAAAGCGTGCAATACACAATAAACCAATCTAAATGCAGTGAAGATGGAATATTAAATAAGATATTACATTCATAACCAAGGAACTCAACCTAAAAAAACTCACAATATTGCCGTGGCAAAAAAAAAAAAAAGTTTTAGCCAAAATATAATTACTAAAATAGAGCTCAGAGGCAAGAATATTTTGCAGGAAAATGTATTATTCTTTAATTTCAATCTTTTCTTTTCCTAGCTGATCTCAACCTCAGATTCTAAGGCCTTCATAATTGCTAGAGGTTATTATGTCTTCTTATTGCTTGATAACATATATTTAATTACCTTAGTGATAATTTCAGCACAAAATGCTCTAGAAATGTAAACGGAATGAATCATCATTAACTCAGACTGTAAAATAATTAGCTTAAAAAAAATTATTATTTCTTTAAAATATAAAATAGCAAGTTGGAGGTCTCTTTCAAAGCCAGAGCAAAGAGAGTTTTCAATAAGCCAACAGTAGCTGAAGTTCAACTTACAGTAGGCAGGCAACTTTCATTTTACTTAATACAAAAAAAACCTGCAACAGGTTTCATATCCTACTGTGATGTATGTTGTTTTTTTTGTGATAGTTCCATTTTTACAGGGAAAATACGTTATTAAACTATGTTTAACCTGAGGACTTGGATGTGCCTCCCATGGCTGCCCACACCCCAGCCATGCCCCGATTCCTCTTTGTTGTGCCTGGGCTCTGTGAAGCCCTAGAACCCTTGCTGCATCCAGGGGTTTGGGAAATGAAACTTAGGCACTGGAGCCAAAGGGAAGAGCTGTTGTAACTGTTACACTTTAGCTATGTCCCTAATTTAGGCACCTGAGCCATCGGGATTTCTCCTCGCAGCCTTGATAAAGCTGAGGTGCGTGTCACAAGGTCCCACCACATGTACCAGGTTCCGGCTGTAGCCTGGGCGGAGGGACTATGGTGCATGAACTATGGACATTACTGTTTATTGCTTCCTTGAACCCTCTCTTGTCCCTAACCCTTAGGCTGAAACTTACCTTTTATTTACTTTTTTTTTTTTGTGTTAGATTGGGTTATGAGAAACTGGTTTTCAGGTTCAAGCTATGTATGCGTTCTGCTGTGTATCATTCCATTCCATTCCATTCCGTCAATACTGTTTTCATATCCTGGTCACATTGAATCTAACACAAACAAGGAATCCTCAAAATACTTTGATTTCTGCAAGTTTTGTTAACATAGACAATCAAGTAGAAAGGCAACCCTACACAGAGCTTGCGCTGAGGGAAAGGCAACAACATGCGCTCGGACGGTATTAAACACTGGAGAACCTATGAGGGGGACAGAGAGGCAGAGGCACTTCTGAATAACACTAAAATAGGGAAAACATCACATTAAATTTACCCCTTCTAAAATCTATGCTGAAATCAACCAATTATGACTGAAAGACAGACACCAGTAGTGTCAGCGCTTAGAGAAGTCACTGCCTCACCTTGGATCTTAGTTCATCTCCTCCCTCTATGCCCCACAGACTTCCAGAGAGAAGCACACAGCTTAGCAGTCGAGAACAGTGAAACTATTTCATGGAGGGCAGGTACGCTTTACAAGTGTACTCTACATCTATGTAACCTACTAGCTCGCTCATGAGCTTTGTGCTCATTGGTACATCTTGGCATCTAGCCAGAAAATGCTTTAAAACAAAATATTACGTGACAATTAATGGAACAGACAGTGATCAGAACTACAACAGTCTCAGTACCTTGACCATGCTCCTGTGATGTTCATGTTCACCTCACAACTTTTAGTTTATAGCCATTTCTACTATGTCATCATACTCAGAGCAGAAAAGGCAAACTATAATTTTTCACCCTTTAACCGAAGTCTCTCTGTTCTCTAGTATCTTATGAGCTTTGACATTGATTTCAAAAAGATTTACTTCTTAGCTGCTTGTAAACTCTCCAGTGAAGTAAGGAAATAATTTTGTCTTGAGAAAACCTGATGGACTTTAAACTACTCAGTGCATTCCAAGATACTTGCTTAGTTTGTCCTGGTAGCTTCTTTGAAAAAAAGATGCTGAATTTCAAGAAGGCAAAAAGGGATTTATATTTGCTGGACTTTTTGGTGAGAATTCAAAATGCACCACCATGTTGCTCTGTTAGCTTTGAGTCTTCAAAGCTCGTGTCTTTAGCATCATAGAATCCCTCAACTAAATTATTTTTCAGGAGTTCTGTCTATAATGTCCAAAATTCACCCCAACATAAATTCACAGGGGATAGGACTTCCTTGCATGCTTTATGTGTTAATAGGAAAACAACAGTATTTGTAATCTTTACAAAAATAGTATAATAAAAAAAGAAAAAATCATCTTTAGCAATTGCTCTATGGTAACTTCAATCCTTTTAGAATATCCAAATATTTTGCTACAGAAATACGTGATATCAAAAGTAGCTCCAAGCTGATCTCCAATGAATTCTGATTACTTCAGTTGAATTGAATCAGGGAAAACTGGGCTCATAGTATTCTGCAGTTTCTAGGTTCTTAAATCCAAAACCACTGCATACGGCTAGATGTATAAAAAAATATGTGTCTAGTACAGCAGAATTTAGTTTCAGAAAATGAACAAGATAAAATCCTTTATAAATGTTACTTAAAATGCAACTCACTGGTCTGAGAATAATACCCCTTAAATTTCTTATTAAGAAGTTGATATAATCTGATCCCTACCAAAAAAATTAATTCAGAAGGTGATTTCCAGTTATGATGGCTGTTATCATTGTGACCTGATACATGTGCAATGTTAGATTTTAAATACTGGGAGAATTTTGCTGGGCAAATTATCAAATATTAGAGAAACAGCAGGTTTTAACACGGGAATGGCTGTTTTTGCCAGCTTCACCACCAAAAAAAAAAGAAGTTGATTCTGAATGCTTTAAATTTCTCTGGTTTTACTCAAATGGTTTAGACAGAAGGTGAGTATTAAACAAAAATTTAAGGCGATCAGAACATCCCAGATCTAAACCACTATTAGACCAGTAAGGATTTAAAACAAAAAACAAATCAACCAACCAACCAAAAACAAAACAAAAAAAAACAAACCAAAATAAACAAGCAAACAATAATAACAAAAAAAACCCACAACAAAATCCAGCTTATTTCTTTATTTAAGATGTATATTACTGCTTGTCTGTTATCCAGTATCAGAGACGACCTGGACTAGAAGTGTTTCATTTGTTTCACTCAAGGGCACTAGGTGACTTCTCAGCTAAAAGTGAGAAGCTGGACTGCTTGTTTTTGGGCATAAACCTGTCCCTGCCGTAATTTAGTGGATGGGGAAGGAGGTGGGGTGCTCAGCAGCAATGTACGTCCTCATCCCTGGGCACCCAGAGCCAGTTCAGCTCTGGCTGAGACACTGGTGGGTACTTGGCCATCACGCCACTTGGCCGTCGACAGCAGTGCCGGCCAGAAGAGATCTGCTGTGGCTGTCTCTACTCCCTACCCGGCTCAGCAGTGCGAAACAGGAATATCCCATTTTCTTGTACTGTACAACATTCCTTACGTGCTTTCTTTAAGAGCAACCTAGGCTTTATGACACAAATATGAGAGTTTCCCCATGCTTGCTGCAGTTCCTGGAGTACACAAAACGCCTAAGTGGAGCCCGGCAGCCTGTTTTTCTTCCAACAAAGGCTGAGTTAAGCTGGCAGCTCACAGATGAGGATTGCTTAATGATGCATCCAAAGCTTTGAAAAACAGATGCAAAATTGGCAGCCAAGTGCATTAGTGATTTTGGGTTGGGGTACAGGCAGGTGAACAAGATTCTCGGTTTTGTCTGACACCTGCCTTCCGCCTCACTTGTACATCCATTTCCGCCCGAGCTACTTCTAAACCACAGCGGCTACGCCGTGTGCATTTGCACCCCACATCGCAGAGGCTGTCTTCACTTATTGCCAGATTTCCTAGAGACCACTCAGCCAGAGTATGCATTTTAGTTAAACTAGCCATTAATGCAGATGGAGAATGAACTTACAAGGGTATCTGGCACAGTAGAAAGCAGACTTTGTGATAAATGCATATAGCACTTTAGACACTTTAGATTCCTCTGGGACAGCTGCAACATCTTTGAGCGATCACTGCATCATCAAGCTGTGGATCACAGGTTAATTGGAAAGTTTGCTAATGCAGTAGTTGTGCTGGGACTATGAAGAACAGCACTGCTTCTTTGCACCATTTTACTTCAGAAGCTCTAACCCTTACTTTCACAAAGTAACAAAACCCACTGGTATCCAAGAGCTGAAACAAATACCATACTTTCTGGTCTATTCTGAAATCTACAGGGAGAACTGATTTCCAAAACTGGTTACGGATTTTAGGAATCTTTTATTCTTTAAAGTCACTGGACCAAATCCTGCCTGCCTTATTCAGGTTTATTAAGCAGATCAAATGCCCATCAAATTAAGTGGGAATTACACGCATTTCTCCTCAGCAGAAGAAAAAACGATAGGACTGAGCTTCATGGTAATTCAAATCACAGGTAAAATCTAAGATGTTTTCCTTAGGGGATTTTCTTTACATATTAAGCACACAAACTGTTTAACAAGTTCTGACATGTGTGTTAGTGCCAGATACCTGCACAGCTGGCACACCTGCCAAACAATCAGATGCTGTTTTTTGTACTAGGCTCAGTTTATAAGAAAAGAAAAAAGAATACTTTCAGGCTTGTACTTTTGAGGTACAAAGGACCAATGAATGAGGTGGCGAGTGGTTTTCCCCTCTCTAGAGTTCAATTACTGTAAGAGCGCACAGATTCCTCCAACCAGCACAGCACACCAGTGCTGAATGTTGGTTTTTAGCAAGCCAGGAGCCACAGGGTTTGTTTTGTCAATTCTGATAATAGTCATCAGCAACTAAGTTTAAATATAAAGTTTAAACTAAGTTCTACAAGAGAGTAGAAGTGTGTGTGGTTAAAATATAAGTCTTTGTTTAGATCCCCCTCTACCACAAAAGTGATTACCTGAGCATGATTTTCTGAGCTCTGCAAGGTACAATGAATATTACAGACTGGAAAGTGCACAGCATATTGAAAAAAACCTAAGTCACAAGACTGCGCAATGGTAATCCAGTTTTCATTTTAATATAAAAAAAAAAAAAAAAAAAAGTGGTTGAAGGCAAAAGGGCACACATCAACATCTACTGAATCCCTTCTGTAGACTCTTATGCTATTACTTGAAGCTGTCTTAAATGTCTTCTGTGAAGGACAAAAAAACCCTGAATGTCTGAAGGTGTCAAACTCCTTCCTTTGTAAGAAAGAAAGATTTATCTGAAAGAGAAGATTGTCACGTCAAATGTGACTGCTAACATGTCAAATATGCATGATGAGGTGGCCAAAACAAGTGGAAATAGAAATCCTCTCCCTGACAGTGGTTTGCTCCTCTCTGTTCTCATTCCTACATTGTCAGCCAAGACTCTGGTTAGCAAGAAGTTTTTGAATTCTGTAACAAATTTGTAGTAGATGGTTTCCACGGTGGGACAAAAGGAAGAAAAAGAAAATTATAGCTTGTATAATGTCATGGAATATCCCTTTCATAGTAATACTTCTTTCTTACAGACATTGTATTACAACCTAAAAGCATTTGCATCAGGGGTAAATCAAAGCCTGCTGGCCACACAGATTGCTAGGGAAGGGGGAGAGACTATCGACAGAGGCTCCTTCTCCGCAGCAGTGTCCACTAATCCACTCAAATGACACCACTGGACTTACCTGGGCAGCCTACATACCCCAGCCTTGTTTGTTTTTTTCCCCATGGTTTGGTGCATACAACAACTGAGAAGAGGAAAACCTTGGGCAGAAGGTCAGTCCAAGGCTTTGTTTCTAAGAGCACTTGCAAACCCAAGCAGTTCGTCAGAAGTGTGTGGGCAAGACAGAGACTCAGAGCCTTCCACAGGCATCAGAGAAGCCCTGGGGAAGGCATCTGCAACATTTCACACATGGGGAAAGCTTTTGCCTAGTCTCTGACTCCTGAAATTGTGCATATGCACATAAAACAACCAGGTTTTAATTGTAATCTATCACAGCTGTCAAAACATCTGGCCAATTAAATCTGAGATCCCTGCTGTGTATCACAGCAGGAACTTTATGCATCCCTTTCTTATCGAAGTGTCTAAAATTATAATCCAGACTCTGCTCTGCTTCTTTCCCCTTGGGCTCCTGCAAAGAACAGATGCTGAAAAATGGACCAACTTCTGTAGAGAAGATTCTCACCACAGGCAGCCTTCCATGGGCAGAAAGGTTCTGTAGCTCACCTACAAGACAATAGCTATACTGAAAGCAGGGAAAAGTGGGATGGGACTGTGCTGCACACCATGAAAACATCGCTAGCATGAGATATGAGCAGAACCATTTCTAGTTTATATCTAACAGTAGTCCTGTGTCCTGTGGGCAGAAAGAATGATGGTCGGTCAGAAGGAAACAGTGCTGCCTCCTTTTCTAGATTCATTTTCTTCTGTCATTGCTGATAATTATATAAGGATATAATTATTATTGTAACTATATAGTTATTTCTTTACAATAATGATATTTTGTCGTAATTGTGTTATTTTATTCTATTTTTATAATTGTTTTTATTGAAGAAAACAGTGACTTTTCTGTAAATGTCCTTCATTGGACATTTTTGTGTTCAGGGCTTTTTAAAAGGTGATAAAGCTGTTCAAATAGGGTTTCTATTTATTGTTTCAGCTGCCTTCTCTCTGAGGTAATAAATAAATAATGATTTTGAATGGCAAAATGTATAATATAAAGAGATATGCAAACATAAATCATTTCAGCAACCATATATGTCTATTATTAGTTTTTACTACTCCACTGGTAAAAATAACGCTGAAAATTTATTACAAGAATCCATATGAAAGCAATAAAATAAAGTCAAATGATCATAAACCAAATCACATATTTTATAGAACATAGGAGTATAAAATCACTTGGTGTGAGGTTTCTCCGCTGCGAAGGAATTTATCACTTAAGAAAAAGACAACTTTCTGCTGTGTTTCAGCACCTAGTGTGTTCAACTTCTTGCGATCCATGCAGGAATGGGAATAGGGTTTATTATTTTCATTTTCAAAAAGCTTTACTCATCACTGGTCACGCTAGCACAATCTCTCCGTGCCAGTGGTAATTTACCAATTCTGGTAAGTTTGACAGAGTTAGCCCTTTCCTTTTACGTTCTGAACTTTCAGGCATTTTGCCTACACCTTCCTTTAGCTGTAAAACATCTCAATTTCCTAATACCCTAGGCCTACTTCATTGGCCAGACTTTAGAGATGTCCTCAAATTTAATGCATAAATCCCACAATTTAGGAAAGCAAAAGTAAATTTACTGCTACACTGCTTTAGAGAGACTTTCAATTAATTCGACTGAACTAATATTTCAGCTGTTTCTCTTTAAGAAGCAGCTTGTGACTCACACACTTCACAAAACACTGATATGTTACCGAGGCGCCTTTTATTCACCTTTCAGAGCCCTTGATTTATAGCATTATTTGATTTACATTATAGAAAAGATCTACAAACATCTCTGGGCAGTAAATTCAAATTATATCAGCCACATTATTCCAGTTTATTTCCCCTGTTTTTTTTACAGGCGGCTAACCGATGCAACCATTCTTACTTAGCAGCCCTATGCTTTATCCTATAATTCCATTCTTAAAAAGATGTTTGCTAGCTGAAGTAGAATTCTCCTGTATCCACCCGCATAAGCTCCATGAAATACAGCAGCGCAACTTCAGAGGACACTACATCCTTCTGAGTCATTTTTATGCAATATAATCGGAGGGAATTTTTTCTGTCCAAGCTCTACTCTTGTAATGGCATGTGTTGTTATTTTAAAACCACATATAACTACTCCTCTTGGCAGGCTAATAAGGTGCAGAACTAAAAGCCTCTAGAATTTTTAAATTTCACGGTACTTAGTGAACTGCGATTCTGTTTATTAGCAAGCTAATTGCACAGTATTCTCTACAATTAGAGAAGAGCTTAGTAATAAGCAGTACTGCAGACACTATATTTCCTTTTTAAAGTTGTAGACAGGGACAAACTAGAAGGAAAAACTCACCACTTTTCACTTGAATTCAGTAGCCTTAGACTGCTGTAAAACAGTTGGTATAACCAGTTGCTGGGATGGGGAGAGGAGAAGGGAGTATAGGAGGAAATAAAGCGAAAGGAACCAGAGGTGCCAAACCTTTCACTTCTCATCAAAAAGAAGTAACTGTTGTTCACATAAAAGCATGCTGCTTTAAGGATATCAGTCCCAAGGAAGTTGTAAAAATACCAGGCTAGAGCATACCTTCTTTGAAGCTCAACATTTACAGAACGTGTTTTCTCCCTTCACTAATTTTCTTAGTTCTTGGCTGTCTTCCCAGGCAGCAGTTTCTCAGGCTAGTGTGTCATGATCTAAATGCTAGGCTGGGTTCTAAGCTACCTTAAAATGCAAAGTAAAAAACAGTGCTCGAAAGTCAGAGTTTCCCATCTATTAAGTGTTCTCTTTCTCCTAAACAATTTATGAATTTGCTGACAGCAGTCACTCTGTTTCCCTGTGCAATTACTTGGTTAGTGTGGTGACAACAGCCCTAGCTATGGTACCAAGAGCCTTCACTCTTCACCAAACTCCCTGCTGGGGGCTCTGGAAATTTTGCTTCATTAATGACTGTTGGTTCAAAACCTTCACAGTCAGTTTTTTCTTCTTCCTGAAACATCACCATCGGATAACCTGAACAAAATTTCTTCCAGATTCTCTCAGGAGAGTTTAAGCAAATGCCTGATTTTCTTCTTTTTAACATATATTTTTTATTTTATTTTCACAGAACCAGTCATAATAATGTTAGTGACCCGGTGACACCATCATAAATCTGGACTTACTCCATTGCCTTTGAAGGAGCTAATCTGCATTTACCCACATATTACTGAGCTGAAATCCAGCTCAGTGGGGCTGCTCGTGTGGAGGATTTAGTCCTTGTAAAATCTCATAACATTGTTTAACAGTTAGCACATCGACAGGAATGAAAACATAATCCTGAGCTGAAATCTAAGCAATTGACAATATTTTTTAGCATCATGCTGTAGAGCAGGGAAAGGATTTTGTTATAGTAGCTGGGCCAACTGTCAAAACTATAGGATGCACTTGATTTTAAGCTTTGGTTTCACATACTCATCAAGCTGTATTAGCATAACAACTACTAGTCTTTCTCCTTTTCCCCAGGTCTAGTATACTGATGGAGCAAAATGAGAGATTGAATGTGGTTATCTGGTATAAACAAACCAAACAACAGATACCTCTGTAAAGATTTGTAAGGGACATTGCTTCATCTTCCTCAGCATAGAGACCACAACTCCAAAAACAGATCAAAGGATTTGGCGGAAGGTTCAAAGGGGAAAGGTTGTTTTCTCCATTTATTTATTTACCTTTTCAACCTTTTTTTTTTTTTTTTTTTTTTTTTTTTTTTCTTGCACTCCCTTCTTTTCNTTTTTTTTTTACTGCAGTCCCTCTTTTCTCCCTATTGGTGAGTTTCTTCTGGAAAAAATTCCTCCTGTGGAGGTCTTAACCAAAGGACAAAACCTGACAATTCAGAGGTCAAAACTCATTCAGCTCTCCTCTTATCAGGTCTTTTGTCTGGCACCAAAAATATTATTCCCCCAGTATTTGAGAGTCTAGCTTGTCTCTTCCAGCTGTTTCTGGCGCACTTGTGTTTTGGATGCTTGTCAATAGCTGCTCCTCTCTCATGCAATTGAGAACATGGCAATCTCCAAGCCTTGCAGATGGGGATGCGTCTTCAATTTCATCCACAAAACTTCAGGCAGAAAGGAGAGCTCCTAAATTACTGCTGCGGTGAGTTCACAGCAGCACCAGGTAAAATACCCAGGGAACTAATGGCAGTGCAAATCGGGAATGGAAATATCTAAGAAAAGAAATATGAAGCAGTAGTAAATATAGGTCAAAAATGGATATAGGACCAGAATCCCATAACCACCCTGACTGTTACATCTGTGCCTGTAAACAGCACACCAGTTATGCACAGCAGCCCATAATAAGAGAAGAGAACAGCTAAGAGCTGAGAACATAGTGAGAAAGGATGAGGAAGATAAACTCTTTTGGTCTTGGAAAGCAGATTTCTCTTTCATTCAATACCAGTCAGACTCACTCCTTTGCTCACAGAATACTGAAAACAAAACACAAGATTTCAGCTCCTTGATAAGGAACTACCGGTGTTAGTATGTGTAAGAGGAGATTAAATTGCCACAAAGCAGTAAGAAAAAGCTTTTTTTTGCCTTTTTTTTTTTTTTTTTAAATCCACATAATACTACAATGTAGATAAAAAGAAGGAAAGGTTTATCTGGCATAACAGGCTGAGTCCTGGATGTTTAAGGACGGCTTTGTGTGAAGAGTGATCTGCTCTACATCCCTCTTTCTGTAGATTATAAGCCTGGTCCTCAAGGCAAGTCTTGCACAGACGCTGGAGAGACCTTAGGGAGAACAGCTGAGTGGGATCCCTGCCTAATCATCAGAGGAAGAAACATGAAGGAAAGACTGAGCAGCAGGTAGCCACGATATGGGACAGTCTGAGGTTTCAGGTGTCCTGTGTGGTGTTTTGGATAGAACGAGGGACCATTTCCACATGGAGAACCCTAGTGGAGCTCTTCATAACAGAATAAGGGGGATTTGAGGTAAGTCTCCCCATGCATGTTTAGGCCAGTCCCAGCACGTCTACCCAAATTTCCAGCTGACGGGATGCTGCCCAACTCCATTCTGGAAGCCACATTAATGTGGTAGGTCCAGGCTAGGTGGCTGCTCAATGGGACAACATGGAATTCCCTGTGGTGGCAAGGTGCAGGTCACCATCCTCCCAGAACAGCTACCTCAATGCTCTCTTTGGTTTGCTGGTTTTCTGTAGTAGTAGATATCCCTCAGTGGAAAAGTGATTTCTGCCTCATAGTCACTGTAGTAACGTGTTTCCTTTTGAACTATGACTGTGAAAATAAAAGGAAAAATCTTAAAGAGGAAGCAGACAAAATGCCACAGCCTCTGCCACTTTCAGAAAACAAGAAGTACGCCCATTTGCACTAATGCTAAACTGAAGCAGAGCAAATACAAAAAGCTATCAAATCTAAATTGTATCTTTTAATACCCTCTTTGCACTATCAATAAAAAACAGTTGAGCAATGGTGACCTGGATTTTTCCTGACTTTTTCTCCACACAGACTACTCTGAACGAAACGGAGTCCATTTACCTAAGATGCCCCCTAAGATTTCAGCTAATACAAGCCCACAACATTCTGTGTTTGTATTTAATTTTCCATGCTCTCTAAAATCCTACAATTTGTGGGATAGGAACCTGCTATTTGGCACATATCTCCTCCTACAATGTGCTCTGCATAAGGCTATTTCAGTAAGGCTATTTCAGTAATTAATATAAAGAAGAGAAGATCCCTTCTGTTTAATGGCTGCTTGGCCCCAGATTAACGGCGTAAAATATATAAACCCACCATAGAAAGTGAAATCCAGCCAGAAATAGGCTAACCCTCCCTGAATTCTGAGCAATTTTTCTCTACAGTCACTTTCTTAAGAGCAATAAACTGTTACAATGAAAGTCTTGTTATTCAACAGAGGGGAAAAAAAAACACATTTATCTACCATTGCCAAATAATGAACACTTGAGAACGAAATTGAAGTATATCAAGATGCTAAATATATAGATAATCTTGATAGCCTGCTATTTATTCTCCTTCCTAAAATTAACTGCTAAGAATGTGATTATGTTCTAGGTACAGTTGAACGTGGATAAATATCGTTGCCTATGAGGATCAAAAAAAGGGATTTTTATGCTTCACAGAGGAGGTAAATGCTACTGACTTATGTACCACCTAAGCAGAGGTAAATGAGTAAGCATGTTGGAGGGATGGAGCTCTACTCGCCATCATTCTGTGCTTGAAGATGTTGGATGCAAAGCTGGAACTAAGCAGAAGCTCCTTATTTCCTAATAAAAACACCTCTATAAAATAGCAAAGAGTATTTGCTCATTACAATCTATACTTCAGCATAATACAAACATTACTCTAATAGAGAAAATTTTAGGTAAAATGAAAAACATTATAATCATAGAATTTTTGGAGGGGAAAAAAGAGTGCTCAAAATCCGGTCCTTATTGTTTACATTCCAGGAAGCCAGAATTGCTTTCCCTGTAGGCAATTTAAGTAGAAAGGGCAAGGATTCAATAAACATTGTGACTGAACTGCCCTTTAACGTCTCAGAGATGGTGACTGAGCATAAAAGCACTTTGAAAGAACTGTCTCCTGCCTCCGCTGAGTATCTTCTATGAACAAACGAATTCAGTCTTGAAACCTGCTTACCAGCATCTTCTATAAACTTTGGTGAATAACCAAATATAACTGTTATCAATCTGAAATAATAAAAAAAAAAAAGGCAGGGAAACACATACATGCTGGTGCTATTGCCTACTCACACATTCAGGCACTACAGTCTCAATGTTCAGTGCCTGCAGGTGTAGTTTCCTACTGGTTTAGGCTTTCTCCTTAGCAGAGCCATGTCATACATTTGTGAGTCATCTTTTAGAGCAGTTTTCAGACTCTCCTAGCATCAACTGGGAACTAAGAGCATCACGAGGAACAAGGACAGGCATGCCCTGATAGTCTTAGCTGTGCCATCCTGCACCCAGCTGCACATCTAGAGTCCTAGAAGAGGCGGTGAAGCTGCACCATCTGTCCTAAACTGTGGAGAAGTCATCTGCTATATACACAAAAAGCTCTTGGAACCACTCTGTGGGATCCAGTATGCAAATACTGTAATTTTACAGCTTAACAAAGCTCTTGGAACCACTCTGTGGGATCCAGTATGCAAATACTGTAATTTTACAGCTTAATTTCCATAAAACAATTCTAAACTGATTGCCTTTTCACCCATCTCACCTCTCTGCCCTGCAGAGTACCACTGCATCAGGAACTGAGTGTTTGGTACAAGCTTGTGTTTTTCTCAGAAGAACCTAAAAGCAAGTTTGACTTCAGGAGTTCATCTCAAAAGTGAAAAAAGTAAAGATAATAGTTACATTTGTCATTATCTGCTTATTACACTATTAGAGGTTTTTCAAATTTCTCGGATTATAAATGGATAAACTGCTACAAGGTGGGAAATGCAAGCCTGACCCAAGCTAATACGAGCTGGATTATGACCAGCTTGTAAACACCCTTCCTGAACAGCATTATCCAGTCTTAAAAGTTGGAGGCATCGTCTGGAAGCAGCACTTTATCCACCTGGATCATGGAAGCACTTTACACCAGCTAGTGAGGTAGATCACACTTACTTCTGCATTTAAAAAAGAAGTAAATGCTGGTAACAATTCAGCCAATGCTCCCTGTCAGGCCACTGCCCCAAAAAAGGGCACCCTGCTTTGTCATTTTATCTTTCACTTTTGCATAGTGAGGAAGAACAGCAACTAGCAACTGTTGTGGTGGTGCTTTTTGTGATATAATTAGAACAGGAGACCCTTCAGCTACTAATTTGATTTATGCTGATAAACAAGGCCAACTTTTCACTAGATTGTTTATCAATCAGATGAAAATGCCACTGTATCGCCAATCTTCATCCATTCACCTCTCCAATCCTAGCAGATTTTTGATCCCACATATCCACCTACAAGGTAAGAAGCCGACAGTTTAAAAATCAGGGCTTCCCTTGCCCTCATACTTCGCATACAGTTAGTACACAAATTCTGAAATCTTGATGACCGAAGAAGAAAATCAATGTCGTTCTGAATGCGAAAAAGGCGAGGAGGAGGGGGATGAAAAGCACATTTCACGCACTCCTGTAAATGTTTAAAGAGTCCTTTTTAAATTTACACTTCCTGATTACAGTGACTTCTGTAATAACTCACATTCCAGTTCTTCTAAATGCAGCTGGAATGAGACACCTTGAAGGAAAAGGATGTTTCAGGAAGTGATTCAGAAATTGGTATTGTCACTTGTATCTGTCCAGGCTTGTTCTTTCAGCTACGTGTTTGTTTTTGCAACCGAGCATGTAAGTGTCTGCTAAGTCTCATCTCCCTTTACAGGCATGGTTGGAAAACTCAAGGGAAGGGAGAAGGATGGGCTCGTATTGCTCTGTCTCTAAACAGTGACAGGAAAGATCACTTTCCACCTGAAGGTTTCTGCATTTTTCTTTCATTCAGAAGACATGACCTAGATGATTGTCCTTACATTCAAATAGCAAACTCCCAGTTTTCAAAAAATATTTTTTAGAATTTTTTGTTTACCTTTACTGTTTTAAATCTTTTCTAAACCTCCTGGCTCTCTGGTTATATTAGGTGTCTGCCAGCCTCACTAGAATTCTTGACATGTTTCTCCAGAATGACCTTTATCTTCTACTGAACAAAAAGCTTCAGAGAGTAAATATAAGGTCTTGCTTACCATTCCCATGTTTATTTTGCTGCAGGCTACATCTGATCACAAAACCGACACCAACCCCACTTCACAGGAATTTTTGTTAGTTAGAAAAAAAGCAAATAAAACAGCACAGAGAAACCAAGTCATAACAGATACCAATTGCACAGCATCCTCTTTCCCAGTCAGTAATGAATCACTTCCTCAGCACTGTGAGAAAAGGGCATCAAGTTGCTGAAGGTGCCTGATGTCAAAAGAAACCAACTAAGAAACATGATGCCAAGCTGTGCTTGCTGGAGAGGACCCAGAAAAACAAAAGATACGGGAATTTATATGTCTAATAGCTGCTTTTATTTTTTGTCCCACAGAGTCTAGGCCTTCTTGGAGGTTAAAAAGTAAACCTAGGGTAAATTAAACCTGAAGGTAAATCACCAGCTTCCAGTAGATCAACCTATGTGATCTGAAGACTTCTGTACACCTCAGAAACCCTGCAGAGCCACACACAAAGGCTTTACTTTTACCCTAGTCCACCTCCTCATGAGTTCCGGTGGGATGGAGACGAGACTCTGCGTTTGCAACTTTTGGATTCCTCACGCTGAAATAGGCCACGTACAGGCAGGGTTGTCATTTTTTATTAATCACAGGTAAGATAATTCTGGTCACTGCTATAGGCTGTTGTGTCGCTATATATAATCTTGCAACTTTCACACAATTTTTGCAAAGCAAAATGAGAATGAGGAACTAATCCCCCTCAAAATGTCTTACAGCTTTGAGGAAGAGAGCTTTATCTATGTGTCTAGAGGCTAATTGTTCAAGTCCCAGCTGTTCTGCCAACTGTGGTTAATATTTTTCTGCCCTTCACAATCCAAGACATTACATTCAATTGCACAGTAACTATTATTCCCCAGTTCTGCAGAAAAAGAAAACCTAAAAGTGATTTGGACAGCACTGAAATCAGGACTCACAGGCCAGTAAGGGCTCTCATACGTATTGAGGAGGAGTCTAATCAAAACAGTACACAAACTGGAGTGCAGACTGGTGCTCCTACCCAGGGTGGCACCTGACAAAAATGTAGAAATAATATTGAGCCACCTTCGTCCTAGGCAGCTTCGCCTGTATTCCCACAAACAAGGTGACTGGGTCTACACAAAATCCAAAAAGATTAGGACTTAATATAAAAAGCCTCTTCCCAGAACACAAAGTGTGGCAAATGAACGATACAGCCTGTCACCTCTTGATACCAAATGAAATCCTGCCTGGCTCAAGCAGGGATTAAAATTTATTCCCAGCTAATTGATGTTTGGAGTCAACACACCAGATGAATTAGTCTCAGCTCCAGCTTCTGCTTCATGTATTTGCCTGTACAGCTCTGCGGTAGATATTTTTAGGTCAGGCACAAACTCTCACTATGTGTTTGTGCAGAGGCAAGCATGAGAGAGCGCTGAGACCCCCAAAACTCCCAGTAGTAAACTTGCCATGGGAGGCTGCAACCGATTCGGTCTGAATTTGGAAAGACTAGCTAAATTATAATCACCTCCCAGGGCCAGGCTGATGGGAGCGCATAGAGCAGCAGACAGGCAAAAAAGACAGGGATTATTATCATTTCAAGTTGTGGGCTTTGGTCCGATTTTGTAATTTTGCTGCTGCTGGTGGTGGTGTAAATTAACAAACTGCTAAAGTCAAATCTGCCCTTTGTCCCAAAGCACAGCAAAACCAAATGTAACCACAATTGATGGCAACTATAGAAAAGGAAATAAAGAGGCATCCCAGAGAATTTCAGCAGGTGTTATGGTTACCTGTTTCCATATTTCTTCTTTCTAAAGTAAGAGTACATACTGGTGACTGGAAAATGAAGTGGTTTAATTTCAAGTTGGGAGAAAAAGGCAAATTATTGTGATTTTTTCAATTAATCAAAATTTTCGTTAACACAAGGTTACAGTCGAAACATATCAAATTATAAATGTTTCTGTTCTGTTAATTTATGCAAAGACATTTTAAATAAGAGCAAAACCTAAGACACGTCATTCTGAGGGTGTTCAACAAGACATTTTAATGTTTTCCAAAAGAATTCTCCTTGCTTTAAAATGAAGTTTCTTCAAAGTAATAGGGAGGGGAGAAGAACCACCAGAAAGAAATTTGTTTCTTTATAAAAACTGTTTCAATAAAACTTTTTTGATTAGCTTTGAGTACACATGCTTCTTTGAAATTACCTGGAGAAAAAAGATGGAAGTCAGAAGGACTGAATGATATTAGAATAAAATTCCAGTTAAAGAAGGACAACAGGCAATTCTTTCTGATTTAGAGCTAGGAGCGTGTCAGTACTATTCTTGCCTTAGGAGGACTGTTTACCCTCAACCAAAACAACCCTGTCTCGGTTTACGAGAAAATCAAGATGAGCTGCTATAACAAACTGCCAATTGCAAACCAGTCGGGATTTCATCCTGCCTGAAAAAATAGCCATCATAAAATTTTTACATTTGAAAATACGTCCTGTTACTGTACTTTAGGGTTTCATACTATTCCAGCTATTTCTTTCATTACCAGCCCTCAGTCCACCAATTCTGCCTCAGCAGCCTGCGAGCAAAGTCTCTCTCAGAACATCTCCGTGTTGTACTTAAAGCATTTCCAGAGCAAAAATGATGTCGTTCTGGGACCCGTATGGAATCTGAACAGTGTTCCTCCCTGCACACTCCCACGGTATGGCCATTACACATACCCATTCCTGCCTTTCCTTTAACATAGTAGACAAAGCCAGTTATGGCAAAAGCGACAACTGATACTACCTGAAGCCACCTTTCCACATCCTCAGAAGGTCACTGTATTCAGGTCCCACTAGAACTGTGTCTTCAGAGATATTCTTTGTATTCACAAGGATTCTGTGTACCCACTAATGCTTCCTAAGGGAAGGCTGACTTTATCTCACTGTATAACTCCAAAAGATGGGGCTGTAGGTACACGTCTGTATCGCCTGTGCTGTGATCCTACAGACAGCACGTAAAGGTGGTCATAGCAGCAGCAGCTGCTTATGAGAAGGAGAGTTGCGAGGGAAGTACTCAGTACGGTTTTCATTGTCTGAACTGGAAGTAGGAAAACATAATTGCAGGAAACTGCAGACAAACTGGACTGCATGGGTGATGGACTAAGAATTACTAGTAAAGTCCAAAAAAAAATAGATTTAATCCAGTAATACTCAAAGGTTTATGAACTACCTCATAAAATTTTAATTTTTAAAGTCACTGTCTTCACTGCACTCAAAACCACAAGAAGCACAAGAAGAAAAACTGAGTTTTCACTGCAGTCTCTCACCCCTTGAAATCTGGGGGGAAAAGTTTAAATCTTTCTGCCTCCACCCTTCTGAGAAGGCCAGGAAAGCAATATTTGTGCGGAGACTGCATTCTTGCTCCAGTACAAGCTTTCCTAACAGCTAATGCATAATACAAAGTTTATCCTGACAAGTCATTTGAATATTGCTCTCTGAAAGCATGAAGTTCTGCAGTTAAACCTACAGCACCGATAACATTGCCGTGTGCGCTGGAGCCAATTCCCAGCTGCCAGAAGCTCTTCCAGGAGCTGCTCCTTCAGAGTATTTGTAAACACCTACACACACCACTGAGGAGGATTACAGAGATTTGTGAAAAGGGAAATAAAATGCCTATAAAAAGAAGCATTTTCTTATTAGATATGGTGGGTTTTTTTCCTTCTGGGGTTTTCACTTCTGGAAAGCAGAAATAGAAATATGGTAAACATATTTCCTTGATTAATTGACTTATGCCTTCTGGCAGATAAACTCAGCTTATTTCATCCATCTATTCTATCATCTGTTCTGATTAGCATAGCTATGTTCCATATGATTTAAGGAAATTTCAGTATATTTCTTCATATTGAATTTTTGTACTTCACATTTTGCTGGTAAAACAGCAACATGGGACATTGACTGATAAGCACTGTATAATCCTCAGTTGCTTTTAGTAAATCACCCTTCTACTATAGACTTTCATCAGACATCTAAATAGAAAGAACAAGGGAAACTACACTTAACACTTGTAATAAAATCATCCAAATTACTATAATTTAAAATGCTTATATAATCCTAATACAATGTTGGATCATGAGCGATAAGGAAAAATAAGTTGGCATAAAATTAAATTCAGAGCAAACCAACAACAAAAGGTCATAAAAATGAGCCTTCATATGCAAAACCTAACCACAAAACCACCTATCATACAAAAATGATTGTGGTGATAAAAAGATGCATCACAGATGATTCATTCCATCTGTATGTTACTCGCTACTAAGCGCTCTGTCAACATCAGTGGTAATATCAAACTGCCGCAGGATTATGACTTCACTCTGCTAGATATTTACAAGAGCAGAACAAAAAGTAGTCCCTGTCTCAGCCCATCACCTTGCCAGTGGACCACGTAGTAATGGCTCAGAGGCTTCCGATGTAGCATCATCATTCTCCTTGGAAGAGAGGTTACTGTGACCAAGGTATTTTCCAATTGTAATTAGGTACATTATATCTAGATTTCATAAATAACAGGATTTCACTGACTATTATTTAAAGAAAAAAAACCCAACAGAATCCCATGTTTCAAAAAAAGAAAAAAAATCTTTCTGTACAACTCTCCATCCTTATCTCGTGTTCTGCTACCTGGGAACCTTGCTGTCACAAAGCAGCATCTCAGAGCCCAAGTTAGTAGGAACCATTTGAAATGACACACCAAAAGTTAAATATATTGGCACCCAGCTACTCTGTAGCATAACAGAGGCCCTGAAGACTGGTTCAACATGAAAATTATCCAGAAGAGTCTCTGAAACGTGCAGCTCCAGCTGATTCCAATAGGAATTCAGCTTAGTCTCAAAAAGATTTATATCAGATGTGTTCGTTTACAAACTACACCTATTTCTGATCTTTACCTCCCCTTCTTTCCTGCCACCCAAATTACAGACACTTTGAACAGGATTATGAAACTTTATATAAGTTATATTCTTCTTACGCACCATGCAGCTTTGGAGGCCAAGCCACATTTCATGGAAAGCTGACTGAACTGGGAGAAACAGGTGCACTGCACTTTCTCCTATTGAGATTCAAATAATATGTCATTTGTATGTGGCGACATAAGAATATACGATACCATCTGATCCATGTATCGATAAAAATGCACATGTTCCCCTTTGATGTTATTCAGCACCTGCTGAAGCAAATTCATTTTTTATATTACCTATACAAACACAGGATCTTGGGGTTGTTATCACCAAGAACCATACAAACATGAGCTTTTTCCCACCATAAAAACATGTCTACTTTGCCAGTGTTAAATATTTTCTATTTTGGTTCTTTGAAAATGCGATTACGAAAATAGTTCCTACTTCAGCAACAAATGCACGCCCGAAATGTGGTCAGAGTCACCTACTGCTGAATTTTAGTGATAAAAGCAAGTTTTCCTCATGTCAGACGCTAGAGCTGTTAGCAGGGAAGAGCACACACTCTGGAATCTAAGGACAGAGGTCTGATGCATCGTTAAATGAAACCCTGACTAAAAAGTGTCGCTTGTAGGGAACCGAGAGCGCGGTGTTCCTGGTTCCCATCAGCAGAGGTGCAGGCTGCTCCACAGCGCAGGAGTGTCACTCGTTAGAGACTTTACATCTCTGGCTGTCATTTGTTCTCCAGCAGAGATATATGCAGTAGAGACTTTGTTAATGAGGTATAAAGGCTACCTCTCCACACAGACTCGGGATGAAAGTATGCTTATTTACCTCTGATTTTATATATTATTTTTCTGTGTGCCAGTCAAAGTTGTTAATTAAATACAGGAACTAGGGCTCCACGGCTATATAAGTATGCATTTTAGTAGCTTCTAAAAAAAAAAATCTATGTAAGAACTTCACTGAATAAGCGAACAATTACAGTAGAGGACTGTGAGGCTTTCCTAAAGCGATCTTCAGCAGCGAGGGAGGAGGGAGCCCTCTTCAGCAAGAGGGAACTCCAGAGGGAGAGTAGTCATAGCAGCTCTTCATTTAACAGCTTCTTAGCCTCCAAAATCCTCTTAATTAACAAACTTGGGGAGAATGAAAGGAATTACAGAGCTACAGCCAACCTTCCCACCCCTAGGCTCTAAAGCCCTTATTCTCCCGTCTGTTGATTACTCAGTGAGAGACAATATTTGTCTTTATGTGTAAAATCCAGGGCCTCCTATACTTAGAAGAACTCTCACAGTCTTCCATAGGATCAGGGTTAACTTTTGACCACATATCTCAGTATCTGGCCTTAAGATGATCAGAAGCCAACCGTTCAAGTTTGAAAATATAATCAGGACAGTTCTTGACTTTCTTTTGAGCCACCATGAGTCAGCCACCAATACTCTTACTCAAACAAAACCAGAGTCTCACTTTCTGTGCAAAATCATGGAAATAAATGTTTCTGCATGACACTTGGGGCCTCTCCTTCAGCACACATCTAGCCCAGCTGGACTTACTGGCTGAGGAGGATTGCCCTGTAGCATCCTTTACACCCCACAGAAAGATTGACGGCGTAGTGATCCCAATGAGCATCCACCTTTCTTTCAGGAACTCTCCTGCTGCTGATGGAAATAGGGCATCACCCTGAGGAGTACAACAGCTCAGTTTCACTGCTTCTACAGAGATGGTGGCATTTAGTGGTTTAACCACCAAACCATGAACACAGGCACAGAACCATAAACACAAATATCTGCTGGAAATACTACACTGGAGTTTCATTCTAGTAATTGCTCTTTGGCTGTGTTCAATTAAGTAGACTAAAATTATTTCTCAGTAGTCATTTCCCATGGCTTTCAATGCCTTTGTCCCTCATTTGGGATCAGGAGTAGCAACTGCGCGGATGGTAAATGCTTTCACAGTGTGTGTGGCACAGACAGTTTTCATATAAGGAAAAAAAGAAATTATACATGAATAAAATAGTGACAGCACAAGGGAAAGGAAAGGGGAAAGTGATCTAGCAGAGCATTTAAAATGCTTTAATAAACCATAAATTTACACTGAAATGTCACTTTAGAATCTTCCCTTATACTGATCACTGAATGACAATGTATTCTTTGTCTGTGTGTATGTGAAGGGCTGTAATGAGCTGCTATGTTTGCACCGCACTTCTGAGGAAAAATACTGATTAGAGTATAAATAATTTCAGTTTTTACTACTACAGGTCTTTTCACATAGCCTCTTTTAGTTCAGCATAGAAGTACTGTAGAAAGGAAAATTAACCATTACAAATGTTCATTCTGCGAAGCCAGCACACTCGCCGCTAACTTAAAGAAGCCTTTAACATGCCTAACGGTTCATTCTGCGGTGATCAACTTCAGAGCAGGTAAGCCTGCACTGGGGAAGGGACCCATGGCAAAAGGAACCGGGAAAAAGTTCTGTTTTGGAGGCTTTTTTGAGCCGGGAAAAGCTCTTGCTGGTACTGAGGACTGTCCCTCTGGTGGGCAGGCTGCCGGGAGGGCCTGGGCGGAGCCAGCACCACCCTCCGTTGAACAGGGCACAAGTATAAGAAGGCAGCGGGAGCACAGATGATTCAGTCAATCAACCCACACTTGTGTGTGCCCTGAGTGGTGCTGCAGCTCATAGAGCAGGGTGCTGTTCCTCTGCCGGGGAAGAAGGTAAGCGCGATTCATCTGAGTGGTCAGAGGCCAAGTGGGCTCATCCCAACTGACTCCCAAGTCACAAGGTCTCAGTTGCTTGAGATTCAGCCATGGTTACCATCCGGCCAAAGGCCGTTGCTAGTAAATCTTTTGGCACCCAGACTGAGGCCCCACGCAAA
>VWZK01002119.1:0-102215 GCA_013396935.1 Baryphthengus martii
TATGTTACTTCAAAAATTTAATTCACTCTTCCCTTCTGCCTCCCTTCTAAAGGTTGTTTCAGAATATTAATGCTCACGGCTTGGCTATTTTTATTCTTGTTTTCTTTACTCTTTCATTCCCATACTCATGCTCTCCTAACTCTTTCTGCAACCACTTGTGATGCTGGTGGCTCCTTTACCAGACATGGAGGATTTCCTAAAGAATAGACACAGAAAAAGTAGTATTTAGAGACATACCATGCCCACAGCGGAAAAGTTAGTGATATGCATTGAGCAGTGATTGAACTAACATCCCCTGGAAGCTGGGAAAGCTGCCGTGTGGCCGAACTGTACAACAGAGGAAGGTCAGAGAAAGAGGTGCAGTCAGTCATTCTGCTTTCAAATGTATATAGCATTGCACCACAGACTAGGTATTTATGGTTACACTGAGCAAATTTTCTAAGATTCCAACAAGTGATACATTCTCTGTCCAAAACATGCTTTTTTTTAGCTGCTATGTTTTGCTGCTCGTGACAAATTCAATGTTTTCTTTGCTCTTTCACCTCAGATTCCCACAATGATTTTGGTCATCCCTTTCTTATCTTAGCTGCTCTTCCCTCTAAACTTTCTTAAGCTACCCTTTCTCTTCAGCTTCTTCCTTTTGTGAGACCCCTGGAGATGTGCTGGGGAAAGAGGAGTAAGTCAGCTATTGAGGGACAGTAACACTTTCTGCTCTGTTCTTGTTATTTGTGGAGAACAGAAAATGGAAAGTGTGGAAAGAATAAGGTAAAGAAGATTTTAACTCATTTGAGCAGGAACTTCACTTCTTTAGATATTGCTCAGGATTTAGCCACCTCTGATGGAGATGGTTGTGACTCCTTGTTCTGACCAAATTTTCAGGATAAGGAAAACAGAGGCCCAGCAGAGCGATGGTAATATCCTGAGTCTCAGCACGCAGTGAAGGTGGTGACAAGTGGCTTTCCAGCAGGTTCATTTATAGTCACACCTTTCTTCCTTAACCCGTTCCTGAGTTTAGGGCAGCCTTTTGTTGTACTACAACAAGTTTTAAGATCTCAATATGAGTCTTGAAAGGCCATAGTCATCATTTAAAAGCATTGTTTGTTCCACCTTTTCCACATCAGATGAGGCTTATCTTAGAAGTTATTTGTCATGGCACTTTTACAAGCCAAGAAGAACTTTATTGCTCTTTATCTCAGCCAGACAACTCGGGATACAGTCTTTTGCACCTTTGTCTTCTGAGACTCTACCCAAACAAGTTTCATTCAGGGATTTATTCTTTAGAGGGAAAATGATAATATCCAGTTCTGAAAGTAAGTATGAAAACAATGTGGATGAGTTTTTAAAGTGATGCCAAAGCTCCATACTTGAGGGAGTTATCCATTGGGGTTTGATGAAAAAGTAACCAGGGAAAACCAGGTCATCTTCCAATTCCATGCCTGCAGTCAGTTTCTTGGTCTGAATCTGATGATTCTGGGAGTTTTTATGGAAATGTTTGGAGTCCAGTCACAAGGGGAATTTCATTCTGGGAAGAAAAACTAAGCTTGTTGTTTTATTGCAGAAAGGCTTCTGCAAGGGGTTTTTTTATACACTTCCTCTAAAGCGTCTTGTTTTTAGAGAGATGGAATTTTCTCATCTGCTGTGAAAATTATGCAACGTGATGTTTTGTTCTTCTGCTGGTATATAATATTAGATTATTTTTTAGGTAATACGAAAAAAACCCAGGTGGAATACTAGTGGACTAAGTTCTGTTTTGGCAATCATTGAGAGATTTTTCTGGTGGCTTTCCTGAAACCAGAATTAGTTCCTAAATTAATCAATCTCAATATAGAAGAAAATGTAAGGGAGGGTTTAACTAAGGCAGGTGTGTTGCGTATTGCTGCTAGATTTGTTTGTCTTGGTTTTCTGCTGTTTTCACTCCTACAGCATTCTGTATAATTGTATTCCCTATGATACTATGTATCAGGTTCCATTTCACACTGAGAAGAGAAATATCTGAATTTCAGAAAATTGTTGCTATGTTGGTGCACAGAGACAAGTTGAGAGAAGAGGGGATAAAGATGACTATTATATAAAAAATCTGTGTTGTGTCAATTCTGCTGCATAAACCAGTGATTGAGGAACAGAAGTTTGACATTCACATATTAATGTGCTAGGATGAGAGCCCACTACTGGATGAGTGCACGTTTCTTTGTCTTTGCAAGATCGCTGAGAAACTACCAGTGATTGCTGAGAAACAACTGATCGATTTGTCATCAGGTGCATAAACTAAATGCCATCTTATCCATGGGTGTCACTGATGCGCCTGTGGAAGTGGCAGATGCTGCGGTACAGCTTGGCTAATGACATTATCTCGCTGATATGCATCAGTGGCGTGTCAACCAAACTGGCAGAAAGAAACACTTGATGAATTTTACTGGTATTGACTGGCTTCTCCACTGGGCTCGCAGATCAATCAGCATGTCACTTTGCTGTTTGTCACAGTCCATCACAACTGTCCCCAGTCTTTGTATACTCGCATACTGATCTGATCACTGGACCACAAGCTACATAAGTATATTTATCTTCAAAATAAACACCTGCCCTGATTCAGTCGTTGACTCTTAGGAGAGATAGAAACAGAAGGCTACCCATGATGCACAGACAAGGTGGAATTTCTTTAGGTGAATTTAGGTATCTGCTGGTTTAACATTGTATTCCTTCCTCCAGAGCCTTAGTAGCTAAAATGTAGACATATTTTTTTATTCTTTATGCATCATCTCTGACATTAATGTGAACTGGCTTTAGCAGGTAAGATGCCAAGAGAAATGAAAATCAGCAGCATCAGATGGCCAAGGATCAGTTAATTTGAAAGGCCTGCTTAGGGTTGTTTTTTTAAAAAAATAATTATTTAGTTTGGAGACACATCTCCCACATTCTTCCATAGTAACCTGACAGGAAGATCTTTCATCACAAATACCACCCAAGCCAAGAATAAGAACAACAGTATAAGACGACTCATTCATGTAACATTCATCACTGAGGGAATACTTTTCGTTTTGTTTTGTTAGAGGTTTTTATTTTGGTAGTGGTTATAAGACCCTCTTATGCATGTTTGCCTGGATAACATTCAGCTTCTAAACAGACTTAAATAATTCATCTGATTTCCAACAGCATATAGTTTTTTCTTTTTAATTAAATTATTTTTTTTGCTGCCCAAGGTAGTTAAAAACTTACGCAAATATACTTTTTGAATATACTTCAGAATGCTGTAATGCCATGACAAAGTTTCTAGTTCTGAAAATGCCTGTACATTTAAGTGAAGATTAATTACGTCTTCATGCTATTTCATACTGATACTAAAACTTGCGTTGATATGACCAAAATACTGCACTGCGACAAGATTTGAAAAGTTTGATTAATGTAACTAGCCACAAGTCTGACCACATACATGAATGTCTTGGACTTTTAAAACAGTTAGAAAAACAGATCTCTTTCTAATTTATTAAATATTCACAAGATTCACACTCTGTGCTTTACACACATGGACATTCTCGTAGTTTCAAAATGTCCTAGCTTTCTGAAGTAATGTAAAAATTATTCTATGTGGATGTTGTTTCAGGAAAAAAAGACAAAAAACTAGCCAGATCTGTTAATCTCAGAGCCCCTTACAAGAACTTTTAAAGTCTGCTTAGACTCAACTAAATAACTTTTTCCATTAATGTTGCCTCAGTAATCTACCAGACTAATCATGTTCCAACTTTTAAACTGTATGCTTAAAATTTGATTATAATTTTTTTAATAGAGTGGATCTGGCTTTCATCAGAATTCATATTCTTTCATGTTTCAGCACTGATGTTAATCAAGCTATCTGTGCCTCAGATTTACTGCTGGCACAGCTAGCTCCCCGGAGCACAGCAGAGGTGGTGAGCTTTAGTTGGGTTGTCTACTTCACTTCTAGGAGTGCTCTAGAAGGTGTGATTCTCCTGCAGTATAACACTTCCTAAGATGTGACCACAACCTCGGTGATAACTAGGTGGTTTTGTACTTGGGCTTACTTTCTATGTGTTACAGCAGTTCATTCTCTGATGGCACTTTTGTGGTTTTGAAAAGGCTCATTAGTTTCACCAGCTGAGAAAACAAAACAGCACAGATGATGAAGCAAAATTCCTAAGGTACTTTTACAGATAGTGGTCAGAAGTGATAAAGTTTTTGTGAGAGGAAAACATTCTCAGAATGCGTTAGGTTTTGCATCTACAGAAGTGGGTCTACCATCACTGTCACTCAGTGCCAGCTTAAGGGAACCTTCTTAGCTGTGTAACTTTGCTGGCTTCAGAGCTAAGGCAAAGACAAATAATACTATAGACCATTAAGAGGAAGCAATATAACTGTGACCAGGAAAGGGGGCCATAAAAGTTGTAAAAATCCTAGGGAAACACTACAGATACAACTAATAAATGTTATATTCCTATACATTCATACGTGTCCATGGATTTTACAGCATACCTCAAATATAATCAATAATTTAGCTTCCATTAGGTTGCTAAACACCATATGCCAGATTTCTACTAATGTGCTGGTGATTCACCAACTAATTGTGTATTCAGAGGTATTAGTTATCTTTTATTTGTGGCAATTTAACTCATATGGTATCTGCATCTATGATTTGAATAGTACACAGTGGTGGGCACTCATGAAAAGTCCATGAATGTGAATACCGCATCTATTTCCCCTTTGGAAACTCGTCGTGTCTCTGAAAAGGCTGACATTTCTCTTTCCCACCTTACCATGTACATACAAAGCCGTGCCAGACAGTCTCAAAAAATCCTTTTTATAGCTTGGACAGCCCTGCTCTATTATCTGAAGCTTCTGAGCAATGCTATGACCATCCTGCAAATCCCAGGTGAAAGTCTCTAACATGTTTTTTCTGAGTTCTTGTTTAGCCATCTAGCCAGAAGGAAGCAGATGCTGGTTAGAGGTATGGCACTCTGTCTCCTGCCTAGTTTGCTGGTTTTAATCATGCCCTAAACATTCCAATGCAGATGCTTAAAACTTCCAATTTTATTTTTGTCCAAAAATAGCGATAGCCAAACCAAAACACCAGCAATCTATTTGAAAAGAGAAATTAAAACAATAGTTGAGGAGGAAGAGAGCACTTTTGTCAGTCTTACAATTTCAGGAAAACTCATTTGAAAGTCTGAAGATTCAAGAATCCTCTCAATAAGCAAACACAGCTCAGGACCATCTTTTGGAAAATACTATTTAAAATGTAAAAACTCTTGCAAATGTCAGAAATACCTAGAGCAATTGTCTACACTACACACCTATGGCATAATTATTGTGAACTGCAGATGGAGATTAACTGCTCAAAAGGTTGATCAGTTACTTTCTTTGACTCATGATCGAATAGGCAGAAATTCAGCAACCTGAGATTCGTTCTAACTTGCATGACAATGGCGGCAAGAAAAGTGGCAAAGGCTGCCACATCACTGTCTTATGTTGTTGTTTGATCTGGCATAAACAGACTGTGTTGCAGTCCTATCACCAAGGAGTAACAAGAAAATAAACAAATTTTCTCTCGCTCTGCTGCGTGGAAAGGCAGTATTTTCTGACTTGGAGTACAACATCCTCCTTTAGTGTTAAACAGCATAGCTTTTGTGGATGAAACAGATGATCTGCCTTCTATGCTAAAGTAAATTGCTAGGTTCCATATCTTTTCACCACCAACCAACAGGGTTTGTCTGCCTGTGTCTTTCCTGTGGCTGCTTTGATTTTTTCTTTCCCCAGCATGGTGTGAACTTTATGCAATACAGCACAGAGAAATCAACGTAAATTCGTGATGGCTTTTTTTGCTTTGTATAGATGACATACGTAGCAAATACATATAAATATAAAATTGTTCTAGTCTTCACAGCTGCTGAAAACTTTTTCTACATCCGTGTGAGGAAACTGGCCACACCACTGTGAATGTTAAGAGCTTGTCTTACAGAAGCTGTATTAATAACTGGTAAACATCACTAATATACTTTCCAGTGGACAGATGAGGTGTGATAAGCAAAATGTATCATAAGGGCAGTAGAAAAGGATGGAAAAACAAACATCTGATGATTTTAAGTGTAAGAAGGAAAAAAAACCAAGATTTGCTCACCTATTTCAAGACAAAATGGTTTGCAGATAGTAACAAACACAACTACCAAGAGGCATGGTCCTGCCTGCCTGAAGATAGCACAGACAGACAGAGTGCCACAGCATTTATGGTTTCTGTAAATATGTTTTGAATGTCATTAGTATCTTCTTTCCCGTGCCATTTTAAGCACAGCCATTGAATATCGTCAGGGGAACAACAGTCTGCTGCTGTTTCTGAGAATCCCAGATAAGCACCAGTGAATCCCTTAAACAGAGTATTACATGAGATTCAAACACTGGGGTGTTTTCCCAGAATTTTAATAAGCACTTGTTTGTTTTCTGCATACTTAAAGAGACTCACAAAGCTGGAGATAGTCTGGCTGCTTTCAGAATGCTCTGTTAGAAAATCCCAGCTCTTAACCCTATTTGCCAGCTATGTTGCAGCAAACAACCAACCTTTCCTAAAATCACAAAACAAATGAACAGTGAACAGAATAAGATATGATCCTGAGGATCAAAAAGAAATATGAAAGTCAAATCTGTTGCCAAAATGAGCTGGAATGAGAATGCTGCAGTCCAGCTTTCCTATAATACTCGCCTGAAGCAAGTTCAGAGAAAAGACTGAATGAAAGACCATTTTAATTCGCTTTATTTTTTTTTAAGGTTGTTTTAACAAACCTAATGTGCTGCATTTCTTGCACTTACCAAGGCTTACAGCTGAAGGTGAGATTACTTAAATATTCCACTCAGAAGTTTGCTATATCAAAAGCGGTGTTCTGCTGTACCAGTAGTAATGAAAAAAGGGACATGATTTGTGAGATGAACTTGAGAGAGAATCACTTTGTTTGTATTTTTGATATTGTGTATATGTAATAGTAGAATGGACAATCGTCATTCCAAGTGCAGAATCTACACATCCTGCAACCACTGGATTAAAAAAAAAAAAAAGCTATATATGAAATTGTACATGATCTGAGAACTGCCAGTGTGCCTGACTTGTATGTATTGCAATGTTCTTTCAGTAGTTAGGTTCTTGACCAACCATGAGGAACAGTAGCTGTATCTGTTCCACGCATTTTTGTAGCATCGCACAGTAGCTGAATTTGGAAGGAGCCTTTGGAGGTCATCTGGTTGATCTCCCTGCTCAAAGCAGGGCCAACTTCGCAGTTAGATTCACTTTTGAAATTGCAGATTGCTCAGGGCAACTTGTCTGAGTGAGTGCTCAGTGTTTCTCTGGCTGGAGATTTGGCAGCCTCTCTGGGCGACCTGCTCCGGTTGTGTAATCATCCTCACAGTTGAAACTTCTGTTCTTTGTACCAAACAGGAATTTCTCTTGGTCCAGCCTATGTTCATTGCCTCTTGCACTTGTTCTGAGCATTTTTGGGATGAGTCTCGCTTTGGCTTCTCTCTAACTACTCAGGTGACTGAAGACCACAATTAGATCCCTCCTTAGACTTCTCTTCTTCTAGCTAAATGAACTGAATTCCCTCAAGTTCTTCTTACATGTTGTATGCTTTAGAACCATAGTTGTTCTGGTGAACCTTTTCTGAACTTGCTCTAGTTTGTCATTGTTTTTCTTGTACTGAGGAGAACAGAATTAGACACACTACTCCATTTTTTTTTTTTAGTAACTTGAGTTGAAAGACTCTTACTTGACTCCAAAAGAGCTGGAAAACTACCCTGTGTTTCCAACATACAGGGTTGTATACTATTGATAATTTATCTTCCAATAAGTTTTTAAAAAAGAAAAAAGCAGTCAATGATGTGAGCTAAAAAGTTCTACCTAGTTGTTTTAAGATATAGTCAGGAAACTGCAGGAAAATATGTTTGAGTGAAAATCAGTTTGGTAGCAGGGCCAAACTGCCTGAGCCAAATTATATCTATTCCAGTTGCAGGTTGTTTTCAGAAACACATCTATTATAAGAAGTTTGCATGAAGGAAAGTCTAAATTCTTTTCTTTTCACAGGACTTCAAATCCTTGTAGGAGGATATAGTCATGGCCATGTGCTCATCTTTTTCAGTCATGCAATCTTAAATCTTTTGCTAATAAAATGTTCTACCTGTGCTTTGCTACTCTTGTACCTTTTCTGTGGCATTCTCGTAAGGAAGGCTTACAGGCAGCTTTCATAGCTCTCTGCACTTACTTAAGAGCATCTTTTGCAGCCAATCTAATAGAGACCTAAAACTAAAGTTGTTGACCTAGTTAATTCAATGTCCACAATGAAAGGTTTGAGCAAAGAAAGAGCTAATTATCTCTTCAGATATGATCCACCTGTAAACTTCTGTGTATTCCCTTTTTATCTCTGTCTTTAAAAAAAAAGGAGACAAAATGCAAAACTGGAGGGAGTTTCAAGAAAGTTGCTCATTGTTGTTACATCAAGAGATTGATAGGGAGACTGAGTAAGTATAGCTACATGAGGAAGATTTGAAGTGTAGTAACAGTCCAAAAAGTGTGTTTTAGCTGTTGGGAATGACAACTCCAAAGATCATCATATCTGCTATACTCAAGCCTAATAATTATGTATTTGATGTCATTAGGAACACCTAAGAAAATGATCAGTATGTGAATATTCTTGTACAGTATCTTCTACGCAGTTACTGCAATGCAGCGGTAAGTCTTCTGCCGGAAAGCCCTGAAGAGAAAAGGTTCATATTGGGAATCTCTTCCCAGAGACTTTTGCTAAGCCGTCAGTTCCAGGAGTGATTACACACTAGATACACTAGTGTCCTTTTAGGTTTCAGCTGCTGACCTTGCAGTACAGTGCTGGTGATGCTGCCGGCTTCAGTCAGCCTTTCAGTGCACAATAAAGCACATGTGCATAGCTGAGCGCCTTTCCACCTTTGAAACGTGCCACATGTTTATAACACAGCCATCTGCTAATAAAACAAATGTGTAACTATTTATACACAAGTTCTTTTTGTGTTTCATAGCCACAGTGTAACAGACTAAACAGAGTATTGGGAGATCAGTAAAATATACCCTTGATTCTCCATAAACTGCAGCTGCATAGCTGTATGCATTAAACAGCATAGCAAAACAATACCTGAGATGCCGTTCAGAGTATAAGCAGTGCCTTAAGCCCTGTCCCTGTAAATTTAGGTATCCATGAAAACATGCATTAAAACAAATGCTTCCAGTTCGCTTCTTCGTTCCTTGATCGTTGAAGTAATGACGTAAACTTCTGTAGTAAAACATTGTCTTGTGAATCCTCAGTGCCATTTGTGGGTTCTAGAGCATATGAATAAAGTTTTTGGTGTGTGATTTGCTCTGTCTTTTGTACCCAGGAACACTGAGGACCAAATTATATGTGCTTCTATATCTTGCTGTTCCAGAAAAGATTATTTTACAAGCTCAAATTCCCATACTCTTGTGGCGTGAAGTCCTTCCACATTTCACGTGAACACTGCTTTTACACATTACATATGCCAGAAGCATGAATAAGACTGGCATAAATACTGATTGTAGAATAAAGAATCACTCTTATTCTAACTTGTGAAAGCACCTGAACATGTGCTAGGGGTCTACTAAAGTCAGCAAGAGTTAAATACATGCTTAAGAGTTAACCAAGAAAGTATTTGTCTGTGCTGAACTGGGAGCTTCATGGTAAGAAGGAAAAGATTATACCCAATCCTTTGAAAATATTTTTGTGATATAACACTTCTTGCTCTGAAGAGATAAGATGTAAGATATCATCTCAATGCCTCACTGCCTCTTTTTAGGACATGTATATAATTGTATTTTTAAAGCAAAAGCTGTCCTCTTCTGATTTTACTGGGTTTACCACTGGCTGAAGTAACAAAATGAAGAATAAGAAAAAACTGAAATTATCTTTTTAACATAAATTAATAAAAATACTAATATCCTCCTCATTTTTTTCCTCTATTTTCCCAGTATTTATTTTAAGGTTAAAGAAATACAAATACTGCTTCTTTTATGAGTTTGTCATTAATATGCTTTTTTTTTGTAATCGGCATTTCTATATAGAAAATAGTTCTCAAAATGTTAAGTATGTTTATATACTGTCTGTTCAATTCTTTATATATCTCAGGTTAAAAAAAGAAGTAATCTTCATCTGCAAATATATGATATTTTTCAAAATGCATTGCTTCTTGATTAGAATGTTGCTTTGTTCTGACCACTAGATGGTGTAAATGTCTGCAGGTACGTGTGAAATCAGAGAATCATTTAGGTTGGAAAAGACCTTTAAGATCCAGTCCAACTGTTAATCCAGCACTGCCAGGTCACCACTAAACCATGTCCCTAAGAACCAGGTCTACACATCTTTTAAATACCTCCAGGGATGGTGACTCAACCACTTCCCTGGACAGCCTGTTCCGGTGCTTGACAACCTTTTTGGTGAAGAAATTTTTCCTAATATCCAACCTAAACCTCCCCTAGCCCAACCTGAGGCCACTACCTCTTCTCCTGTCGCTTGTTAGCTGGGAGAAGAGACCAACCCCCCCCAGCTCCTTTGCTGCCGGGCAGCTCTCCAGCCACTCTTCCCCAAGCCTGTAGCTTTGTATGGAGTTGTTGTGACCCAAGCATGGTTAGCACTGCACCCAACAGCATTTGGCACTGTTGAACCAATGTATGTCTACATGGGAATTTAATAATAGAGTTATAAATCTTTTTTTTTTTTCTGACCAACAGATATTTCCTGGACTGATTCTCTCGGACATTAAGCCTGCCAAAAGAATGAAGTTCAAGACAGTCTGCTACCTGCTTGTTCAGCTCATGCACTGTCGTAAGATGTTCAAAGCGGAGATCCCTTTCTCCAATGTCATGACATGTGAGGATGACGATAAGGTAATCCCTGTGGGCTCTCTGGGCATCCATTCCAGGCCTGCATCAAGCAGCGTTATTCTGAGAACATAGAGCGTGACCTGATCAACTGATAGAATAACAGAATAATTTTGTATCTCTAGATGATTCTCGGAAAAATGAAGGGCAACTGATCAGTCCAAATCACTATTTTTTCCCCAATATCTATACAAATATTGCTTTCTTTAATGGTTTGTAATGCCATAAATCAAAATTGCTTTACATCCTAGTAGCCTTCCTTTTCTGTGTGTGGGTCTACCCAGAAATTTATGGGAAAAAAATTTTTGAAGAATTGCTCATTCCAGGTTTGTTGTTTTTTTTTTGCCAGCAGGTGGCAGTATTACATAGGTCACTCCACCAGTGCTCCAAAGCAGGACACCTGTGCACTGGAATCAGTAATTCGTCTTCAGCACCTCTTTTCTTTTTTCTTTTCTTTGCTTTCGCTTTGCTTTTCTAATGTACTGAAGAGTCAGTCTAAATCTTACTTTCAGAAAGCATTCCAACTTTCATATTTTGGATTTTACATGTGCTTCTTCTGTAGGAAAAGCTGAGGAATGTCCATTAGTTCCTTTAAAACAGTTTAAGTGAACTTTCAGAAACTCCAGTTTTGGTTCTGAAATTGGCTATGTCCAGGGCCTTCCAGTTGTGAATTAGTACTGTTCTTTGAGTATTCAAAAAAGTAACCCACGCGTTCTTTAAAGCATATGCAATGTTTTACAGTGTGTCTTATGTATAAGTGTGTAAAATAGGGTAGTATATGCAGAAATTCCAGTATGGGTTTGCTAAGAATCTGATGGAAGTTTTCTCTTGTCAGAACATTTGCAGTCACATTCTTACAGTGCCATCTTTAACTGAACCAGTTGCTCTGAGCTTTTGTACCTAATATGTAACATTTATCATGGAGCATGATACATCATTTTAATATAAATACACTGTGTTGCGATGCAGGGCTTCTTCAGAGATATCAGTCCTCAAATCACACAAAACAAGCTATGACTTTAAAGTCTTTGAAGCCAAGACATTACTGTAGCATGTATTTATTTAATTTCTGAAGAAATATAAGTACTGGATCTTGGTCACGTATAAGATGTAATGTAAGTGTACTGTGTAAAATAATAATACAGATAAAAATAAGAGACCTAGTGAAAATAATTATATATGAGCAACAGCTATTTTGATTAAGCACAGTAACTTTAACCCTATTTCAAAATGACAGAATAGATAATGCAATTTATTCTATATATCAGAGTAATTCCCATCATCTACGCTCATTCCAGATTTTAAAACCAAGAAGCATTTTCTCTTTTTCTTTTTTTTTAATGTTGTTTTGCTCACTCTGATGTTGATCAGCACTTAACCCTTCCCACTGTTCTTAAGTATTCAGGTATAATATACATATAACATAAGCTATGTAAGCTAACGAATTACTGTAGTCCACTGTTTTTTCACTGATGAGGATCTGATGAGAACTTGTGGAATAAGACAGGAAAATGCCATTCCTGCAGTTACTTAAATAGTGATCTTCACCTCTTTTTTAGCATCTGGTTAAAAAAGGTATATTTTAGTATAGCCTTGAAAAATTGAGCTATTAAATTGAGCTAGTACTGACTGCTCTGAAGTGAGAAATTTTGTGTGCTTTTGTAACAGCTTGCCAACAGACTCTGCTGATTATATCCTGAGCCAGCACTCTCCTTATCCCTAGGCACGCTTGCCATTTCATAATGTTTAGCATTGTCTTCCTGAACTCTGCAGATGTTAGAAAAAAAAAAATATTCCTTCAACTCTATAAAAATAGTACAGCTTGCCTGAGTTTGGTTGTCAAAACTCCTCTGGAAAGCAAGGCTTGACCCCTCTGAAGTGAAAAGGATATTCAACTGATGTCTCTCTCTTTCTGCTCTAATGTGCTAACCATTAGGGAACCGTTTTTTCTTTTACAAGATTGGCCTACATCTTTCTCACTGTGTTTAAAAAAATGCTGCATCTACAAGAGTATTTTGTGAAGACCCTGGTCCCTTCAATGTGCTGGGGCATGGACAGTCATACTAGTGCAGGTCTAGCTGTAATGGTTTAGATTACAGTGCCCTTAACTGAAGGTCACCACCTGTGTGACTGAGATGCTGCTCACCATCTTCTGAGTGCTCTCTATGAAAAGTGAGACAGATTGTCTAAAATCCCTTCCAGGTATGTGCTGTGATAAATCTTGCACTGAAAAAAACTATGAGTGATCATCTTATCAGTTGTGCTGTGGAGGAATTAACCCGGTTAGGCACAAGTTAGTTCTGATAATTTATTGGACTGCTCCATATGGATGCACTTAAGGCAGATGCAAGAGGTCTTAACAAGAAAGACCCCTGGGAGAGTTAAAGATAGGAACACTTGAGATTTCAGACCCTCTGAAGTCACATATGGTCGTTGTACAACAGGTTAAGGAAAATTATCTATTCAAAATATATATTGTTAACTAGACAGTCTTGGACAGTAGGACTTTTCTTGCATCATAAAAAGCCTGATTAGCTTGTCTTCAGGTTGTCCAGAGCTCCGTGTCTTTCATCATGAAAAACATTCTAACTATTTTTTTAGGTAAAATGACACTGATTGGGATTTATTGCCTCAGTGGCAGAGAATTGTCAGGGCAGTATGTGAAGAGAATTTCTGTGGATAAGGATTGAAATCGTGGAATGCAGTAGGAGTTTTTTTATTGACTTTAATGATACTGAGATTTCAACTCAGAAAATTTTTAAAGATGGCACGCAGATAAAAGAACTCTGTCTTTTGTGGTTGTTCTGCTTAATGAATTCACCATTCTGGCTGTGAGCTTGAGATAATATGAAGACCAGCAAAAAATTTCAATATTAATGAAATCTGTGCTTCTTTACTCATCTATGCTACAGAGGAGAGCATTAAGGACAGCCTCTGAAAAACTCAGGAATCGTTCCTCTTTTTCTACCAATGTTGTATACAACACTCCAGGAACTCGAGTGAACAGATACATCAGCCGCTTGATAGAGGCCCGGCAGACTGAGTCTGAGATGGCTGACTTGAACTTCATTACCCTAAAGTACAAGCAAGTTGAGCGTGAAAATAAAGTAAGGGGGTTTTTAATTAATTTTACTGATTTCACTGACCATGAGCCAACTAGCACTGGGGTTTTGTTCGGGGTTTTAGACAATATTTAAATTCTACTTACTATCTTTAAATGATCCTCTGGATTGTGTCCCAGTTGAGAGGGAGACTATCTCCATCTTCTGTGGAAGCACTTGAACAGGATAAAAAGAAAGATCAGTATCTCTACTCCTCAAGTTTCTCCCCTATAAAGTTACATATCCCATGTTTTGGCCTTCCTTTTGCTTCTCCAGACTGCCTGGTCTGTGTCACCTTTTTAATGCTGTCTTGTGGCAATGTGGCTACTGACTCATCTGCTCTGGAGAAGCGTTAACGACAAGAGAATGCTTCCCTCTGCATGTGTAGCCTGAAAAGTATTGATCCCATCAATCCTAGAAAATTCTCTGGGCAAGGTTGTGATCTTGTACCAATGTGACTGTGCTGGAAACTGCGGTCTTACTCCAGCCTTACAAGCTAACGAAATAGAACTGTTTGTTCCTACCTTGTATGGGTTTTGTTTCTAAATACAAATCATTTTCATTGGAAAAAAAATGTTTTATATGTTTGAAAAAGCAAAGGTAATACTATTTTAGATTAATTTGGCAGTAGCATTTATTTTTCCACTGTAATTCACTTTATAGTCTTAAGATTTCATGTCTCTACTGCTTCGAGTCAGAGGGTTATGTGCCACATTGAACACAATTTTTTTAAGGTCTTGAGCATTAACTTGGATTTCAGGTTTCCATGGTGATTTATTATTTAATTGTAATTGTTTTCTTTCAAAATGAGAAATTCTTTTGGTATAAATGAGATTGAAATTTGGATCTGTGAGAAAACATTCATGTATTTCCACCCATGGAAAGTGTTCTGTTATAAGGACTATGGCTTAGTGGAATCAAGAACAGTAACTGCTCAAAACTGAACCTGTATCTCTCATTAGCAGCTGCCTTTAGCCCACTGTAGTGTCCTGTCCTGAGCAGCTGAGGTGACAGGACTCCTTGAAGGCAGCACAAAGGAGGTTTTGGCCTTTATTTTGTGATGAAGAAGTGGAGAGGAGGGAGTACCACCTCCTTCTGGTTCAAATTGCCTGAATCCGTTTTGCTCCGAAAGAGAAATTTATGTCTGAGTATAACCCAGATTTGACTAGTTATCGGGTGAAAACTAAAGAGCTAGGCCAACAGGAGCAGCTGAAACAGAAGACTGTCAAGAAAATGTTGTGTAGACTTTCCTTACTTGTTTTTTTTTAATGTGAGTTAAGCAATGTTTATTTGTATGTTTGCAAAATGGATATCAGCTTGTTCTGTCCTAGGCTATAGTTCTTTTTTACTAGGAATGGACAGGCATGGGTGGCTGGATGTGTATAAAATTCATACTACCTTCATTTCTTCCTTTCTTTAACAGTACCACCAGCTTCAGGATGAGTACTTCACCAGTGCTGTAGTTCTCTCACTAATTCTAGCTGCCTTATTTGGCCTTGTCTACCTTCTAATAATACCACAGTAAGTTTCTGTCTTTTACCATTATAATTCAAAGTGGAGTATCTTCAAGCATCCTGCACAGGTCAAAACATTAATGTCTTTGGGAATTAACACCCAGTCAGTATCTTCTGACACAAGAGTTCACCACTGGGTTAGTTAGAAAAGCCACTCACTGAATGGTCTTGAGTTCTGTTTGTCAGTGTCTGTTGACATGGCTTCATACAACCTAATTACTAGTCTTTTCAGGCTTGTCCCCCACTGTGACACAGATGTAACCATGAGCAAGACTTTGGAAGTATTGGAAAATGTCTCCTCTCCACAGAATTTGGAGCTTTAACTTGCTCTTCATATTGCCAAAGTAGTTATGAGTATGACAAGAGAATGCAAAAGCCAAGTTAAGTGTAATGTGTTACTATAATGGGAGAAGTGATAATAATAGTGTTTGACATGTATCACGATATTCCAAGGAGGAGGTTCAAAATCTAGAGACAGGAAAATGTTATAAGAAAGCCGTTGCTGCATAAAATGCACGGAAAGCAATGGATTTGACATTCCCACAATTTCTATGATCGTCTGAGCAAAGCAGCTTCTCAGCTAAAGACGCATTTCATATCCCCAGATGGAGCTGGTGAAAGTAAGGCTATGTTCCTGTCAACCTAAGCTGTCCAATTATGGAGACACACATGTAGCAAAGCCACTAAAAGCCCCTATGATAAATCTTTCTGATGTCTTATGCTAGGTTTATTTTTAAAAAACAATGTAGCCCTCTGTTACTAGTGCCAACCCAAATCTCTGTCAGGGTCCTACTAGCACTAAAGTCAGTTCATGGCTATTGCTGCCTTAGGAGACACTGTTGTAACCACATCCCCTGCATTTTTTTTTTTCTAGCATACTACCATCCTGAGTATAAGTCAGTTCTCTAAAAGCACAGGAAAACCTGCTATCTATTAATATTTGCATTAGAATCCACACTGACAATACCTAAACTCACCTCCCCGTTACGGATACATGCAGTGCATCACTGATTTTTCCCTGTTTGTGTATTGGTGGGAATTATTACATGAATTTGAATTCAAAGCTAAATACTGAGGAATTCTACAGCAGAAGAACTGCACTCTTCTGCTTTTAGGAACCCTGTATAAGCAATCTTTCCTCAGTGAAGGTGAAGGGCACAGACACATACATGCCTGCAGCCGTGGTTCACATCTTCTGGACTGGCTGGGTTGTTCTCACAAGACTAGAAGAGAAGGTGTAAATATCATGCTATGCTGCTGTCATACAGCCCTGGTTCCATGGCTGAGTTGGGGCCAGGCTGTCTCTGAGCATAAATCAAAGCACCAGCACTGATGGACTAATTTTTGCCAGCTTACTCACATCCATAACGTACTGTTCCAATAATACAGGCTTTCTGAAGGAAGGAAATGCTTGATCTGCACCCCTCTTCTCTAAAAGAAAAACCCTATTTTGAAAGATCAGGAGAGGAGAGATTAGTAATGAATATAATTACTACAGCATCTTTGTGAAACCTAAGATTTTTCTAACCATTGAGGAAGACTCAAAAGGAGGAAGTTGCTCTGTTTCATTAGAAGAAGAGATCGCAGTCTGCTCTGATTTTATTTGACTTGATAAGTGACTGAGTTGACTGACCTCTGATTTCTGAATCCTTGAAAAGGAGAGATTAGAAGAGGAAAGCATCTGGTAACTGTTACACAGCAGCCAGATAATTGAGTTACACACTCCTCTTATAAGTGGAGTCATCATGCTGAATATTCTGCATTAGCCTACAATTAGAGAGCATACAGTTGAATTTTTGAGGTGCTTTGATCTCCTTGCTGAGGTCACAGCAAGTACCATGTACAAGAGCATTTACTAATTTCTCATTCTTGAGAGCAGCACATTTTACTGTGAAATTTCCCCTGCGGTGGTTACTATTAGAGCAAGGGGGAGGGGAACCTCCAGCATTCATCCAAAATACCGTATCATAAGCACCCCTGTGCTGTTTGTTCTCATCTGCTACTGAGTCGCATTGCTTTACTTTTGCTGTATTTTGATTCTAGGAGTACCGTAGTTCTTGTCCTCCTGGTGTTCTGCATATGCTTCCTAGTGGCTTGTATTATGTACCTACATGTCACACGAGTACAAGTAAGTATTTTAAGATTTTATGACTTTTCTTCCTCTGGTGATTATGTTTTATTTGTCCTTTGAAATAGGAAGCCATCAGTGCATGCTTCACAGATTCACAGAGTCTGAAATCTGTGTGCTTTTCAAGTTCATTGCAGGCACTTAAGAACCAAAAATGGTTCACCTGAAAGTAGACTTTTTATATGAGTAATTGTTACAGCAGTGTAGCATTCAGTGCCACTAATGCTATACTTTCTGTCTTTTTTTCTACGTCTTCCCTGAACACCTACCACTGAATCATTCCAGGGTTCAGATAAACAGCTGCTTTAACCTGACTTTTTCCTCCTTTCTGACTATGGAATATACTAGTTCTCCCTTCCATTCCAAGTGGTATCTGGGTGTAAAGTCCTGCTAACTTCCCCTCTGTTTTCAAAATTTTCCTGCCAAAGCAACAGCTGTTTTGATGGTAAAGCACAATGTTTTGCACACGCAAGCCTTGGCCTTTTCAAAACCTTTAGTAATGATTAATTCTCCTGCATTACATTTTCACAACAGAAATGATGCAGAAGGACATTTGCTTGTTGTAGGAGAGAACTAGGTCTGCCAAATCAGAATAAAGCATCTACAGTCTAATTTTCTGATGAAAGAAATCTGTAGTGGCTTAATCTAAATTTAATCTTTTCAGACAAATATCAGGAGGAAACACCTACACTGTTAATCAGCTTTGCTGATTAGCACACACCAATTTTTAGTTAAGAAAAAATGCCCTTTGGCAGGAGAAAGGTAAATGTTTTCATGGAAACATGAATAGTATATTAGCAGAGTATCTGATACAGAGCAGATATTTATTTATAAACTTACACAATTATTTGGGAGTTTGTTTCATAAAGACACAGTAGTTTGTCATCTATTATTCTGTCTATGGATGGTAGAAATATGGATGGAGTTTGTAGGAAATTACTCCTCTTTATGCCATTTCCCCGGGGCTAGTCAAAACTTCAGATTCGTTCCAGCTGTTTTGGCAGTCAACAGGATTTGAGTTTATTCCAGGTTCCTCTAGAAATTCAGTACTTTACAGAATCACTTTACAGGATTAGAAAAATAAGGAAATATAAAAATTCAGAATATCACAGTTTGAAATTTTATGTTATAAATAATGACTATAATATGTATAATGAATATAGAATTGTAACCTGGTCATCCCCCTATTTTAATTAGTCTTCTGACACTTATTTGCTATTTTACACTGGACAAGTGACTCAGTTTCTCCATGCTTTAGCATCAAATGCCTCATTTATAGAAACACTCTAAGAATGTTTTACTGTACCAGTTGCACAGTACTTTGGGGATCTGACAGTAGTTATTTAGTTAATAAATTTTTTGCAAATAAAACAAAGGAAATTAAGCTGTGCTACCATACCTGCAATCTTAGAATGATGAAAAGTCAGAAGTATAGATCTTTTAAGTGTCACTCAGAGTTTTAATTCAGACATGTGTCATACCTTACCTTTCAAAAGTTAATTTTCCTTTCTAACCTAATAGCCTAGCATGTCAACATTTAGAACAGAGTACCACACACAAAAAAAGCCTGCAATGTGTCAGGACGCATTGTCTCTGAATCTGCATTTTGCATTGTCACTACTGATCGCACATCATCATCTTCGAACTGTAGGGATTCTGTCTTTAACAAGAAGTAGGTAACTTAATTTGTTGCAGACTGAGTAATGAAACGTATTTCTTTAAAGCAAAATTTTGTCTTTCATTTATATGGATAAAAACACACATGTTCCACCGCATGTGTGCATAGGATTTTGGTGTAGTTGGGTGGTCAACTTGATGAGTAAAAACACTGTCTGGATAATTACATTCAGAACATAGAATTTTATGGTCATACTCTACCTGCAAACCAGTAATAATTGGGGTACCAGAGGTGTTTGTCCTGCGACCTGTCCTATTAAACATTTTTATCAATGACCTGGAGACGTGCATGGAATATACTCACGTCAAGTTTTCAGGTGACACCAGTTTCAGGGGAAGAGGCAACACACTGGCATGATGACCATTGAGGGGGACCTAGATAGGTTGGCAGAGTGGGCCAACAGGAGTATTATGGAATAGAGCATGGACAGAGCAAAGTCCAGGTGCTAAGAAGGAAGAACCCCCAACAATGACAGAGGCTGGGAACTGACCAGCTCTGCAAAAATGGCCCTAAGGATCAAGGCAGAGAGTACTTTTGGGCCCCTTGAGGTCTCTTTCAACTTGAACTGTATAATAATGATGAAAATGCAGAAATAGTCTGTCTCTTTTTTTCATAGTGTAATTCTGAACACTGCTATATCCCCTCCCTTGAGGCACAGTTTTTCAAAGTGAGAATCTTACAATTCGAGATTTTTGTTCTACAATATGCTTGCTGTTTTGTTAAAGGTTATATACCTCAGGTATCCCAGTATATTTTACTGATGCTGACTCGTCGTTAAATTGGTTTCTGGTTTAGTCAATTAACTCAGGCCCACAATATGCTTATATAAATCTGCTACTGATATTACATTGGTTGTTCCCCACCCGCACTTATTTGTACTTAATCCGTACCGAAGCCAGAATGTATTTGCAGATCACACATGTAGGGATTTTTTTTCTGTAATTGCTGTATTCTCATGTTTCACAGCCTAGATGAAGTTGATTCAGCTGTAACTATCTCAGCTTCATTCATGGTCACGTATATAGGGGAAATGCTTCTGCATATGTGCAAGAAAGGAGAGGAGTTTCAATACATGATTTCTGATGTGCCAAAGCCATGGAAGCCCCTCTCTGGGGGTACTTTGCTGCCTGCTGGAAGCTCTGCTTGTGATGTTGATGAGAACATGAACAGCTTTTATTCAGGACTGGTGACTTTCATTCAGAAATCAGCTGTTTGCTTGCTCTGTTTGATCATCTCAAACCCAGCCTTGATAATTCTGAGTTCCTTCCTTTTAAGGGATGCAGGATTGTTCCCACTTTAAATCCGATTGTTTTCTGGAGTTGATTCTTTCCCCTTGAAGTCACAGGAAGAAGTCTTGAGGCCTGAAGGACATATCATAGATCTAGTAGGTAATAGATGCCCCAAACATTCTTAATGCAAGGGGAAAAGAAGGAAAGCAGCTTTCCCTGAAACCAGAGTAGATCAGTATGACTGGAACAAGCATAAGTACTAGAACCTGACAGACTTACACTTCCTCTCTCACCTTCTGTCACTGGTTTCATATATGCTCACAGCAGCAAGTACTTCACAATGATAGAATCAGAATGAAAATGGAGATGAGTAAGAGATTCACAAGACTCCATCCCACCAGACATTTTTGTTCTCTACTGCTCTTTCTGCTCTGACAAATTCAGTATTTTTAATGAGTCCCGATAATTAAAACTACCCTGGCATTTAATGTGACTATTATAGCAGAAGACACAAATACCACTCCTAAATTCTGTGCTACCACAATATGTTCTCTTGGATCACTATTTGTGGCTGATAATTTGCAAGGTATTTTCCCCATGAGAACAAAATCAAGTGCTGTCCTAATAATTTACTATTTGCATTATGAGCAGACATCCTACCAACCCTTCAAAGAGTTTTAATTATAATGAGAAGTAACGTGTAATAGTAGTAATTCACATTTATTATTCCCAAAAATTCAGTTGCCATTAAAACACATATACACTATAATAATTACATGCATGTTTCAGAATTTGGAGTGCAGACAAAATATCTGAATTCACTTATTTTTATAGACTACTGAAAAATAACAATCCCACTTTAAAAATATTTTTAGATCATAGAATCATACAGAATGGTTTGGGTTGGAAGGGACCTTAAAGATCATCTAGTTCAACTCCTCTGCCATGAGCAAGACACCTCCCACTAGACCAGGTTGCTCAAAAGCTACATCCAACCTGGTCTTGAACACATCCAGTGATGGAGCATCCGCAACTTCCCTGGCAATCTGTTCTGCTCATCACTGCTCTCCACTTGGACATCAAGCTGTTGACTGCAACTCTGTGACCATACACCCAATTCCTTATCCACTGAGTGGTCCATCCATCAAATCCACGTCTTTATTAAATTTTTATCTATAAATCTTTTTTTTTTTTTTCTTCCTCAGTGTTTTCCAGGGTGCCTGACAATACAAATCCGTACCATTTTATGTATTTTTATTGTGATCTTAATATACTCCGTGGCTCAAGGATGTGTGGTAAGTATTTAAATGAAATATCACTTAATTTGCCATTCTGTCTAAAGAATAGCCTGGTACAGATCTGTTAAATGCATACCATACTCTTGACTGATGAATTTTACTCTTTATTATTTGTATTTGCAGAGCATGTTTCTTTAAAATTAAAGCCCTTGGCTGTAATTTGAACTTTGACTAGCCTGAGTCAGGGTGTTGAATTAGGAATGGCAAAGCCATTAGCAAATTGCACAGATAATACCTAGTAAACACCCATAGAATCTTTTATATCAAACTTCAGTATCACATAGTCTACTGATGTCATGTACTTTATCGGAAAACTATTTTTAAGTGTTCAGCTTGCTTACTAGTCAAATGGCTAATATTTTGTCTCAGACAAGGCATGGTGTCAAGCAACATTATTTATTCCTAGAGTTATAGAACGTATTTCTGTGTAGTAACAGGGGGACATTTTTAGTCCAGGCAGAACAGAAAAGATAACGAGATCTTAAAATATGAATACTATTGCCTAACGAGAAGAGGTGCTTACGTTGTTGTACTTACATGGTCCATTCACATCTAATGTTTAGGAAGCTTCTCTTGTGTGAAGTGAACTTGCTCAGAACTTCTGAAAATTGAGATTCTTTTCCTGTAGAGTAACAGCTAGTTCTACAGGGTGGACTTCAATGTCAAAAGAGAGATAAACTTCCAGCTAAGTGTTTGGCATTTAATTGTCAAATTCCTAGCACTCAATTTCAGCATTTTGGCTGCTAACACTAATGAATTAAACATGTTAGGGTACACGAAGGAAAGAATCCACACAAAAATAGCACGCTAAACACAATTGGAAATGCTGAGGAGGCAGATGTCTCAAATCATGCCTCTCTGTGGGATTTAGGCAGTGTGTTCTGTCCAATGGGAAGAGAGTGATTTCATGAGCAATTCACAGTGCTGACTGAGATGCCAAGCCCCTTTTTTTGTACTTTGTGTATTTACTCATCCCTGGATCTGCTCTGAGAACATCTACCAAGTGGATCCCCATGAACTGAAGGGGCAGAGGATCCCTTGTCTGTGAATTCCAGTGTTCTGAGAGGTACCGAGAATTACTGATGTTCAGACATTTCTGGGAATTCCTGAACATCAGCTGTGTGAGTAACACATAGCCCTAATAGCACACAGACATACATGTGGTTCTTAACGTGCGTGTAAGCCCAAAATGCATAGAGCTGTGCAGTGCCTCCAGGCTAGCCAACATCTCAGCAAGTGCTGTGTATTTGACTTGAATATTATCACAACTGGAACCTTTGTGGATCAGCCCCCATAGATCTGACACTTCCTTTGACCATATGAAAAAAATACCATTGTTGCCACTCAAAGACGGTGCAAATGAGAAACATTCAGCACCAGTGGAAGAAGGCAGGTTAGAATACATAAGTTCTGGCCTCCAGCAACGCAGTGATCATTCAGTTACAGTTTAGAGTAGGTCACAAATATAAATTTATCCTTTACTGAAGCAAACATAGCCTCTAACTATTGAAATGCTTGGAAGAAATGTTTACTCAGTAGAAATCATTAGTTCTTGCAAAGTAATGCTTCTAGAATTCTCAGCTAGCAGAGGAGCTAGGTGTTGAAGTTTCACTCTTAGGCGTAGAGCAGATGGTGTTTTCCTGGATGAATTGCACATCATCTATGAAGCCTGTGTTTTCAGATGAGTTTAGTATGAACTGCATTTTTAAGGATATTGAACAAAATCACATTAAATGGATTTTTCACTTCACTCTCTCTCATCTCATTTCATAATATTAGCCATTATGAATTTAACTCACATTTTATCAGTTATGTCTCATCTTTTTGAATGACTATAACACCCTGTAAAATATATGGCTTAATCACCTTTCAGGTTGTCAGTTGTTTTACTGCATGCTGTAATATTTGATTATCAGTGGTTAGGATGAAATAAAACGCTCTGATAGCACACTTCAAAAGAGTAGCTTAAGCACAGGGCAAGGCTTATGTGGTGATGCCTGTTAAAATCAATTTCACACTCCCATCCCACTCTCCCCTTTTATGCTAGCTCTTATCCTGTCCCTTCATAAGGGGTGAAGGTTGGAGTACAGCTAAAACTGGAGCTCTAGGGACTTGTACTATTTGCCAGAAATTCCTCCCTTCCTTTGCAGACAGCTCTGAGATATGTACATGACATGGAAGACAGCAGGTTAAATTTTCTCAAGTCTCCTGTAAGAAATGCACTAAAACAATTTTTTATTTCCCAGTCTTGAGAGGAAATCAAACTCCTTGGCTAACTGAAATGGCAGGGATAATTAAAGATGAGGCCTTATATTTGAATCCTACATGATAGCAAAAGTAGCTCTAAGGTGGAGAAAAGATACTGTTTATGTTTAGCTTTTCAGTCGAGGATTAAAATATGTTTTATTTTATATTTGATTAATTGAAATTGATACAGTTTACATAGTCAATAAAACAAACACATTTCTTTCTGTGTTCTGGGCAAGAATCCTCATGGCCATGTAAAATGTTTGCTGAAGTTCGTTAATTTTGCAGGAATGTGTTAGCTTGAGAATCTCTTGGTTTTGAGCACCAAGAGGGAAACTTTTCAACTAAGCCCAGACTTTAATTGTTTGACCTTACTGGCGTCTAATGAACAAAGAATGTTCCTAAACCTAAAACTGAGAAAAGCATTACAGGAAAAGGAGAGAGATTTTATTAGAGCAGTGAGCTGGATGGGAACCCCACAGCCACGTTTTCCCAATTAGAAGCAAACTACAGTCAGCCTCCATAGCAGCTGCGTTTCTGTTTATTCCATATTTAACTTTCTCCCCTTCTTACCTCTCCTGTCTTTTCTAGGTTGGCTGTATGCCTTGGGTTTGGAATACCAATTCCAGCAGTTCAATAGTTATCATTTCTCCTGGTGGAACAAATAAAACAATGAATGAACTTCCATGTGACACAGCCCACTATGCTTTCCTTTCCTGTGTGGTGGGGACCCTCACCTTGGCAATATTTCTACGTGTATCTTCCTTGCCAAAAATGATTCTCCTGCTTTTTGTTACAGTTTTCTACATAGTTATTCTGGAAATCAGTGGTTACAGAAAAGCAGTGGGGTACGTATCTTGCAAAGTTAAAGCAATGGGTGTTTCTGTATAGGTAGTCATGGCATTGACTGCTTATCTGTAAAATGTCCTCTAACATTCAGTGCTGCTTAGGGCTATGTACTCAGTAGACCCTAAGAAATACTTAAGGCATCTTCTCCCCAGCAGTTGTGGGATCTAGTAATATCCATCAACATGAGATCAGCTTTTGGGAGCTAGCAACTCTTACCCCATTATTCTGTAATTTTATGCTAACATACCTCAGCAGCAGTCTAATTACAATCTGAAATAGAAAACCACAGTTCAAAACTTCACTTCTGTATTTCAGCAGCCCTCAAACAATGCCAGCTTAATTTAACCTTTTGAGTGGTTTTTATATTCCCTAATTTAAAGCATGCACACGTATTACAATAATGTATAGCACTGCAGAATCCTCAAGAAGTTGAATGTTGTTATGATGTGGTGATCAGATTTATTCTCACCCATCTCCCCGCCCCTGTGAGCCTCTTCAGAAAAGGCTAATTAGTGGGAACCCACATATTTTAAACTAAATATCTGATATTAAAAATATGCAGTGTTAGGTATTAGAAAACCTGGAATTAACTCATTTACTTTCCTTTTACTTTTAAGGGGTGGCTCCTTTTACATGCGTGGCTATGAACCAATACTAGCCATTTTGCTATTTTCTTGTGCTTTGGCTCTGCATTCCAGACAGGTGGACTTAAAGCTGCGTCTGGACTACCTCTGGGCTGTGCAGGTAAGTCATAAGACTTTTCTTTCTAGTATCCATGCACACGAAATGGTTGATTTTCCTATGTTTTTTCCTGTGCTGAATTTAACCTTTCTGAATATCACAGTATTTCCAGAAAATATCAGTTGTTGGTTTTTTTTTTAGCAGGCGATGAGAGGAGAATTTCCTTTTCTACATGACATTGTTGAGTAACTCTGTGTGCCTCATACGACAAAAACTGTGAATAGGAAATACAGAGCATTTTACTTTTTTATGACTGTTAATCACTTTTGCTTATGCAAATTATTCGTCAAAACTAGAAAAAAAAAGAACAGACAAATAAATACAAGCAATAAATTTATGAAGAAGCTAAAAAAAAAAGAGTTGCTCACTCACCTAGGATTTGTCAGGGGTTGAAAATCAAAATAATACATTGATGTGACTGATTGTTGCATTCTTTAGGGAATGCAAGAATATCATTCAGCTGTCTTTTCTAATCTGTGACACTTTCAATAAATAGGTATTTTACAGTCAGCAGGCAAGTCTTGTCCATCAGGTGTACTTGGGCTTCCTCTCCAAAATCTGGCCCTCTAGAAGCAATGTGATGGGGCTCTTCCCTGTGGTTTTAGTGCCACCTTCAGGTACAAAGATGATGTTTCTGCGACAGCAGTGCCTGGCTTCTTTTCAGCTATATTTTGAAACATGTAGCTCTTCAGTCAGTGACATTGCTACAGCATTTTTATCCTTATCGAACAGTCACCTGATAGCTCAGGTGACACAACAGCTTAGACCACTTCCTGAACAGAGGATGTGCAAACAGTTTCCAGCACTGTAAAAAATGTGGGATGCTGTGTGGCCATGTAAAATGCAGTGGCTGTTAATTACATTGAAGTCAAAAGCCATAGTACCAAATAATATTTTATATTTTGTCACCAGATCTGAAGTAAAAGCAAAAGCTGCTTTTAAATACTGCAGCCCTACATAAAATGACCTAGCTGCCACGAATATCAAACAGGTATAAACAAAAAGCAGAATGTGAAAAATGATGTTGCTTATGCCTCTGTATTTTCTTTCTTGTTTATTTTCACAGTAATCTGCCTTGGTTTTGAAGGCAGCAGCTGTTGCATAAATATAATGCTGGCAGCTTTGCTTAATTAATCATTAGGAATAGAGGCAGGTAGTTGAAGGTTCGGATGTTATTTAGCTGTCTGGATAATATTTCGACCAGGAATGTAAATACCCGTGTTCCGTGCTGTTTTAATCTTCTTCCTCCAGCCCAAAGTACTCCTCCTCCTTTCTCAATGTCTGTTTTGCCTGGGAAAGGGTGATGCCTACACCTTTTATCTCAGCTTCTCAAGGAGTAAGTACTAGGAGTTATGAGTCACAAGGATGATGGACAGTTTTCATTTCATTCCCCTGAAGGGCAGAAATCAGGAAGCTGGAAAAAGGTCCAGAAAATACCACTAATCAGTTGACTTCCCTGAATATGAACAAGTCTTTTTTTTACCTGAGCTTCATTCCTTATCTTCCCTTGCAAGAGATATGAGCAGATCTTTCTTCTTTCCTCAGGCAGCTCCTGAGGAGTTGCATATGTAAGAGCTGTCTTAAGCAGTGCAAGGTGAGAGGATGGGTTCTCAAACTGTATGCAGTAGTAGCAGAGAAGGTACACTTCGGTTCATGTTCCTAGTAGATCACTTTATTAAAGGCAGGATGTTAGACATTTGGTAAGACTGAATGATGTAAGTGCAGTCCATGCAGAGACTCTGGCTAGGGTACCAACAGTATTAACCCTGTGTGTGGTCTAAGCTAATATACCTTGCTTTTCAACATCAGTAAGTAGCTCAGAAGGAGTGCTGTGCTAATTCCATGAACATTCTGCTTCTGGATCTGGGGTTAGGTCAGATAAAGCTAACACACCTTATTCTTCATGGCACTGCATTGCCCCACATAGACATTGCCAGTGCAGATGTCTCCCTGAACCACAGGGAGAGAGCGCACCTAGGTTAGGAAGTGCCTCACCTGAAATAGGCCAGGGCACAAAAAGCTAAGAGCACTTGACCTATGGTTCTCTGATTCTGCTGTTTGCACAATTTTTCCCTATTCAGAGTTTACTACCATTGCCAACCACAGTATTATTCAAGGGCCTTCCGTGACCTTAGTGGCTTTTATCTCATTTCTGACAACTGAATCTTTTCAGAGTCAAAAGCTGTAGTTAACAGTTTTGCATCCAAAGAGAGGAAGAAACACTTGCTAGGTACATTGGAAATGTAGAATTCTACTGTGTCTCTTTGCAATGGTAACATCTCTGATGCCTTTTCCTGCTCTTCATGGATTTTGCCACCCCTTCAGTCATGACTTTGGTGGCTTGGTTTAAGCCACTAGGTCTTCACTCAAGAGCTCATTTCTCAGCCTCTTAGTCATGGCTGTTGTCCCATCATTTTGAACATTGTCGCACCTATACCTGCACAGCATGGATGCAACACTATAGTGTCACTGGCATTTCTCTCCCAGTATTTTTATGGCTGTATTGAAGCGAGACAGAAAGGAGAAGAAAACCCATCACATGCCTTAAAGTTCCATCAGAAGGAAACAAGAAGAACACCAATACACTAGAGTATCCTTTCCCATTCATTTTGTGTTGGTATATTAGAATTGTCATTTATTTGTTTGCATCGAATGCTAGACAGAAGTCTAGCAACATGACTAAGGTCATAAGGGTCTGCTTCAGTGCTGGCAGCTTTGTCCTTGTACCGTGACTTTCTCTGAAATCTTTGTTGTGTATCATACACAACAGTAGGAAACACAACATATTGCTGAAGAACTTTCTCAATCACGTCTTCCAAAAAGAATGCTCTGGTCCACGACTGGAAAAGGTGGAGGAATCTGGTCACATACTTCCAGAGCACAAATGAACAGCAGCTGCCAGTGATTGAGCAACATCACCATCCATGCAATGCATCAAACTGATTACTCCACTTACCAACCTCTACTTGATTACTTTGACTTGTCCAGAAATCTCCATGTTCTGGCCCAAAGGTGTGTTGTTTCTTAGGCTGCTATTGCACCCCATATTGTATTGGGAAATTAACTGAGGACCTTAAACATTCCTAGGAGGAGAGTAACAAAAAAGTGCTTATTAAAAATATAGAAAATTGAGAAGCAAGCGAGAAATTAACTTTTTATTCAGAACATTAATTCAGTTTGCAAGTCTATTTGCAATCATCATTGTAAAATTTCCTATATTCCAGTATGATGTAAAAATGGAGTTGTGAGCTTGGTTTGGATTTTTCAGCTGGAAAAACCTTTTTATTTTTACTAATAGAAAATTTAAATTCCAGCAGTCAGACTAAATACAGGAGGCCATTACACATATTTATAGACAACAGTAAGTCAAAGACAGAGTTATACCACCAAAACAAGGAAAGGATATTTTAAGAAAACAGTATATGAAATGTAAACAGCATAGAAAGTGTGAGGAGAACAGCCCACAAACAGGAAACAGACATTTGGTTGGAATAAAAGTTTCAGGTATATCTCTTGTAGAGCTTAACTGTTGTTTAACGTTTACTGATATTTCAGCTCTGGAATAAATTCTGATTCTTATTGTAAAGAAATTTAAGAATACAGGAGTAAACTGCAAGGCAAAACAGATTGCATGATTTGAATAAAAAGGTTGTTTCCTAAGTTTTGTCATGGAAAGCAAAAATCAGCTGCCTGAAAAAGAACCTGAAAGAATATTGTAAGACTATAATAAAGGCAAGAGGTGACTGGTTTTCTCCTACTTAGTCAGGAATGGATAGTGAGAAAAGTATGTGGACTTTGTAATAGATCAGGATAGTGAATTCTAGATACAAAAGGGACAAGAACAAAGATTAGAGCAGATTCTTCCATGGTTTATGTGGCTGAGATTTCTCAACAATGCCTGAGAATTTGGCCTTCCAGTCTTCTGCTGTCTGTAACTAGGTAAACAAAATCATTTGGATCACAGGAGAAGATTTGCATTACAGTTCTGTATGACTGAAGAACAAAGAATAAGCTGTGATTTCTATGAGATGGATTATATGGTACTGATCATGTCTTTTCTAATTGAGACCAGAATGTGGATCCAAAAGTCACTCCAAGAACAAATTCTAGAGAGATAATTTTGCAGAAGAGCCTACTGCAGGCTAGGCTGGAATATGCTAACCTAGGTGTCCCAAATGAGATCCCTCAATATTCAGTATGTTTCCAATAAGGCATCTGCTTTTTAGAATTGTTTCCTATTGCGTGACTCCCACTAACTCCTGTGAGTCAAGACACTTGTAATAAGATACCAGTGTCTTGGGTTAAGGACCTCAGCTGTGTTAACACTTAGGCACTCTTTGTGAATGTTGTAATTCGTGCGAATGAGAGAATTTCTGTTGCTGTTGTGCACAGAAATTTCTGTGCGTGGGAACTGTATGTTTTCATGACAAATAGCAGAGTAATTAAAACCACCTCTCGAATTGCTAATTGGTTTTATATTAAAAAACATTTTTTAATTGCATATTATTCTTAAGGATGTTCCATTTTAAAATCTTCTTCTCTGTTGAAGTTACTGTCTTACTGGGTCTGTTTCCATTTGACTGGAAAAAATCACATAGATTTGCTTTAAACATTGGTGATTCTCCAGACTGCCATGACTGTCTCCACCTACCGGGAAAGCAATTGGTTTCCAAGGCCAATGTGACTTAAGGGGGATTAAACTAGCTTTTTACTCTGTAAAAATATCAAGAGCCTATTTGAAAGAACAGAGAAGTACAGAAGACATCAATACTCTTACATGATCAAGCCTGAAAGTCATCATCAGGCCAGCAACTTTAGCTTGAGCTACTAAGGACTTAATGAGATTTTGCCGCAATGTAAAAGCATGGTATAGGAAAACTGTTTCCCACTCTACTTTGCTCCATTTAATTTCAAAGGATGAATTAGTAGAAGCTATTTGATGGCTTCAGCTAATTATTTTTTTTTGCTTTTTAGAAAGGTTTCTCTTTTCCTCTATCCCCACAGGCAGAAGAAGAGAGAGATGATATGGAGAGAGTCAAGCTGGATAATAAAAGAATTCTTTTCAACCTGTTGCCAGCACATGTTGCACAGCACTTTCTTATGTCTAATCCAAGAAATATGGTAAACCAAGATAAAATTTAAATACATGCTGATGTTGTATGAGTGTGATCCTGTGTAGCTTGGGTCACCTTTCAACTGTGTATTTTCAAGAAAGGCTTAGACTTAGAAAATTTCATTCGTGTTAAAAGGAATAGTTTTGTAAAAACTCATGTTCAAGATTCAGATTGAAATTATTTCTTTCACTGTGTCCTCTTTCTCTGAAGAATTTTAATAAAAAGCAGAGTAGGGTAAATTTGTGTCATTCAGTGTCAATGCAGCCAAGTGTCTGCATGCAAGTCACTATTTTACTTTTCAATCATTTTAGAACATTGGGATTTATCATAGTCTTTCATGAGCTCTGTTTGGTTTGGACTGGTGAAGTGTATGGACTGCCAGACACTTCCGTATGAACCACTATTTCTGGAAATATGCTGATATTACCAAGCTCATTTATTTAAAGTTAAAACCAGAATTGTACCCACCTAAGGAAGACACAGTAGCTTTTAATGTCAAAGGCTGCAGTGATTAAATAAATTGATTCAGGAAGCCCTTACCAGAGTCTTTGCAGTGCAGCTGCAATACCTGCAGCACTGGAGTAGCCGTAATGGCCATGATACTGCTCTTGAGATTATGGATCAGTGGGTTTGAACCACAGAAAAGTGGGTTTACTTTCCCTGGGCCCTCCCAGGCTCTTAAGCAGAATCTTTACCATACATTATATTGTTAATGTTGAATACAAGACTCCACAACTCAGGGAAAGATGTGAAGGAACGAGACTGGTTTTGTGCTGGAGGGTAAAATTGTTCCATCTCCTATTGTAGTTAGACAACAAAACTAAGAAAATGCAATTGTATTTCTCATACAATAAGAGTTCTACAGCTGTTAAGACTTTCTCCAAAATTTTTACTCACTATTGTTTTAAATGAGTTTAATGCTTTAGGTATTCATTTTCTTTAATGTTTTTAAGTAGAGAGATCTTTCAAAATTTTTTTAATAAGGGTGGCTTTCTGTCTACCAAAAATGATCACTTTTGTCCTAGCTATTAGCAGTAGAATAGATGTCATAATAGTGATGCTTGTTTTAGATTAACCTTTTAAAATAAAATAAATATATCTGCTTATGAACTGCAGGATCTTTATTACCAGTCATACTCACAAGTGGGAGTGATGTTTGCTTCCATCCCAAACTTCAATGATTTCTACATTGAATTGGACGGCAATAATATGGGAGTGGAATGTTTACGCCTGTTAAATGAAATAATTGCTGATTTTGACGAGGTAAGGTCTAAACACTTTGTCTTTTGACTATGTCAATTCTACCAAATTACTATCAATACAGATAATCCGTAGTATCTGCATATTCTTGAACTGCCTAATAAAACAGTACTGTAAACTTCCTATTTAATCGTAGTTGGTGTCCAGGGAGCTCCTTCAAAGTGCCCGGTTTGTACTTGTAAGCACATGAGTCTGACCTCAAATTCCTCTAATATAGGAAGAATATTAAAATGTGAGTTAATGGTAGTTTTTTGAATGACCTCAAAGTGGGCAAGCCTCAATTTACAAAAATTATATGGTTTAATCAACTTGCACATATTTTCTGATAACTATGGTTTCTTGTCTAAAATACTATGTAATATTTAACAGTTTTATGTTTTAAACAAAGCTTATGGACAAAGAATATTATAAGGACATAGAAAAGATCAAGACAATTGGAAGTACATATATGGCAGCTGTGGGACTTGTACCTACTTCAGGAACTAAGGTAAGAAAATTTTACATGACAGTCATTTGTGGAGGAACCATTCTCCTTCAATTTCCGGAGGAACATCAGAAAATACAACTAATTCTATGTGTTTATAGATAACTTGTATTACTTCTTCACAGTAGAGTCTGAAGTTCTGAGAACTGTAGCCCTAAAAGAAAATTTGGTATCTTAGCAGTTACTCGTGTGGCTTCATTTGGGACTTCATTGCAGCTCTGTTTTTTCTGCAAATTGGCATATAAGGCTCCTAAGTCAGAGTGGTAGTGTTCTAAACCTGGTATCTTAAATGACCTTGTAAGATGCAGGGAAGGGCAGATTCTAGATGCAATGAATTGCTGCAAAACTAACACCAGATACTAAAATGTGATTTTATTTTGTTTTGATATCAAAATCTGGGTGCAACCTACAATCAAAACAAACAGCCTCTCCTAATCCCCCATGACGGACAGGAACTTAGTGCTAGGTACATTGCTGCACTTTACGCTGGTGCCTCCAAATCAGCTCTTCTTTCTCTCTACTGCTAGCATTCTTTTTACCCCTTTAATTAGTCAGCAATAAAAAAAGTCAAAGTCATTTCAGATCCACTAGTTCTGGGTCACAGTTCTTCTACATCCTCATTACTACTCCTGAGTGTGTGTTTCACCTTAGTTGTATCTTGAAACAGAGGTTTCATAGATTTCCATGCAGCATCTGGAGAAGCAGAAAACCCTGTGGGCAGTGTACTGAATATATTGTATAGATGACCATGCACATTAATAATTATGTTAATAAAATATATTGCTAAAATTAATTTATGAAAAAAGAAAATAAAAATACAAATATGAGGAATGTCATGAAAGTTAAAGCAATCCGTGCACCTCGTCTGCCCAGAATTTCCAGACATGTCTCCCCTGTTCTAATGTACATGTGTGAATGTTGTAGAGGTACACTCAGGCACATGGTTCAGCATTGCAAAATCACACTGAATTAGAGGGCAAAAGCAAAAAGGGCCAGAAGATGGCCTGTGAACTTCATAGTAACAGTTACCCTTGTTAAGTAAATGAAAAACAAAGCCACGTTGAAATCAACTGTTAGAATCATGTTGAAGTATATCACATGCAACTGATTTTCTGGTCTGCAGGGTATTTACAACTGATGCTTTCCTATCATTCCTAGAAATCTACACATTACAAAAAGGTATTTTTAAAACTCTGTTTATGCTGAAGTATTTTACTCCTGGGTCCTGAGACAGGCAAAAAAAAAAAAAAAAGGTCCTTTGAATTTTATTCGGTGTGATCTCAGGCAAACAGGCAATGGCATACTTGTAGTCTGCTATAAATGCTCTTTGAACTATAATCCTGAAAACAAGTGTGTTATTGGGTAACTTTGGCAGCCTATGTTCCAAAACCTAAACATGTTTATCTCTTGTATTTTATAGTTGCTAACTGAAGGGTCAGCTGAGTTAGCCCGGTACTGACGATACCACTCTGAGCTCATGATAGTAATGCATTTTCAAATCACTGCAGAAGGCCTTGTACAGGACTCTACCTTTCTTTGAATTCTTAGGGCAAATTTTTATTTCTGTGCAGGTGGAATTAATATTCTTTATTCCAGAAAAACTAAAGATCTTATATGGAACAGTGAATATTTTTTACCTTGACCTGGGGTTTCAGCTCCTCTGTGATCTTTTCCCAATGCTCATGTGTTGCAAACAAGTAGAAATTATTCACATCCTCTTGGCAATTTCCCACTAGATCTTCAGCATGCAGCTATGTATTAGAAGTAAAAAGATCTTGGATAGCCCATCATGTGCAGATGATCACTTCCAGCCATCACATAATCCTTGGGCTGCCCTACAGAGTCCTGTGTGTCTATGGGGAGCCATAAGAGACTCAAGTGCTTTTCCCCTCTGCCCAAGGTGTCCTAGCTTCATCAGAAAATCTGGTGCAGCCTCTGATTCTGAGCCACCAATTTACTAGCCACCAAATACTAGGATTTGAACATGGTCAGAAAGCAGTGAATGGGGTTAACTGTGCTCTGAACTAAGGATATTTACAAACATAAGAACCCAGTACCCTGATGGAGTTAAATATTTAAATGCCATATTTTGCAGAACTGTTGTTTTTGCAACTTGAATTCAGCAGGTGACTATTAAATGCACATTGCCTCTGTCAGAGTGGTTTTACTGTGATGCTCTGGGCAATCTTTCCAGTAACTATTCTTCTGATGTTTAAATAAATAATTGCTTGCCAGTTACACCATCAGGGCAGCACACAATCCAAACCCTTTGTAGATCTTTTGCACAATATAAGCTCATTGTGCGTGTGAAGACCTTTGAAATTACATCTATGATTTCACCAGGGTCCTGATTTCACCAGGGTCCTAACTCTGTGGTGTTCTTCAGTGCAGGTTCAAAAGAGTTTACCAGTAATCCTTCTGAGAGGCATCTGTCACCTGCAGTGCATCCAGTACTTGTCACCAGTCCTCTCTCCTGCAGCCCTGAGGGGCATTGCAGGAAGTCAAAGAATTCATCAGGCAGCAGAGAAATGGAAGGATAAGGAATATAAAGAAGTTTAGAGGATTAAATAAAACTATATGCTCCTCCTTTCCTCCTCCAGACTTTCAATATTCTTCTTCTCTGTTGGAAGTGTTGCTATCAGCTATTTAAACTTAATTCTCGTTCTTCCTTTGTCTTGGTGAGACTGAAAGAGCAAACTAGTTGACGTTGCAAGAGGCAGAATGTCAGAAACTCAGGCAGGTAAATAAAAATATCCTTCCTAAAAATTGGGACTGGCCCAAAGATGACTTTAATAATTTTTTGTTAGCACTTTGCTCTAATTTTTGTAAATTTCCCAGCCACATGAAGGAACCCTTTCAAACTGAGCAGAATAAAGTCAATAGTAACCTGTTTCTCAGGTTTCTTAGCCACTGTCAAGTACTCCATTTATAAAACGTCACTATCATGACAAAACCCCAGACTTCTCTCATCTCATGCCAGCTGCCACAACCCTCTTGTGTAATACTGAAGCTATACTGCCACTGACCCTGCATTTCTTTCACCATATCCTACCTTTAGCCCACTTTCACTTTGAAAATCTGTTCAAGAATTCATATTTATTATTCAAATAAGAGCATAACATAACAGCAACCATACTGAGTCAGGTCAAAGGTCTATTCTAGTAACCTGTCTGTAACTAGCCAGTCTGGGAAAGGCTGTAAGTTAAGGACAGACATGCAAGCTCCACTTTTCCATTTTCTAATGATACACTGTTTAAGAAATACTAGAGCTACAGATAATATTTTTTTACTGCTTTGTAGCAAGTATTTCTTCCATGCATTTGAGTAATTATATTTGAATCTAGCTAACTTTTGGAATCCACAGTGTCCTCTGAAAATGAATTCCACAGTTTAATTAAACTGAAAAATTATTATTTTATGTTTTGGGTTTTTTTTACAAGTTGATACTTCAGCATTTCATTTGAGCCCTTCTGGATCTTTTGCTTTAGTTCACTTAGTTACATTTTGTAACAACTCGCTTCAACTTTCCTGGAAAGGAAAGAAAATAGGGATGTTCTGCATCTTGTAGGATTAAACCTAACAGGAATTTTGTCAATGGGAACAACATGCACCCCATGGAGCTGGGAGCCAGCAAAAGTCCCAAAGGGAGAAGAGGGCAGAAACTATAGTTATTAATAATCATCAGGCAAAGCAGTTTTGTAAGAAAACAGGTTATATTCCCTGCCACGCTCACAACAAACATCTGCAGCTCTCTAGCAACAGAACTGCTTTACCACGGGAACTTTACTTTCCATTCTTCCCAGAAATCAAAAAGAGAGAGAGAAGGGGAAAAGAAAGAAAATAATTCTGTACTTGAGAAAAGAATGTATGTACTGTAGCCACTATCAAAAGTTTCTTTTTACAAGCAGCAAAAAGGGTTAGACTGTTTTTCTAAGCCATCTCATCTGAGTTTTTAATTGTTTTTCACTTCACCTGCCACGCAGCACCATACAAATCTGATGTGCAATACTATTTTGTTTCTAGGCTAAAAAATCAATTTATTCCCATCTAAGTACACTGGCAGATTTTGCAATAGAGATGTTTGACGTTCTTGATGAAATCAACTATCAGTCTTACAACGACTTTGTCCTACGCGTTGGTAAGTCACGTTTCTACAACTATCACACAAGCAGAACATTGTTGTTTTCTGGCTTTCCCTGTGCTCTCTGCAAAGGATCACCTGTCCTGCACTCATGATTAAAAATGAAATGTCTCATTTAGTGAGAGAGTCATGTCCATGTAGAAGTCAGCAGGCTGGATGGTAAGCATCACTATTAAGGAATTATAATTGTGTCCAATTCCACTGTGTTTACTTACACCTAAAAGGAAACAGCACCACTAATTTTATGCAATACTATTAGTGTACCCAGTTGTGTGGTTTACACTGCTTTGCATTGCTAAACTGCTGAAAACTGCATCTGATTATACTCAACTGTTAGTTAAATTGCACCTGCAAAAGTTTTTTCAGCATTAAAAGTCTAATGGGAGCTTTTTGTCCACAGATGCCAAATCACCTCAACCAGTCCCGTTGTCTCCAACAAACCAAATCCTCTGATCTTCAAAACACAACCCTTCCCGTGCAATCCTTTACATGTTATTACATATCTTACCTCTCAAAGTCCTTTCTCCCTGCCTTCTTACAGAGCAAGTTCCCCTCTTTCCTTCCTTCTCTGCATCCTGTTCCTCTCCAGTGGTACTTCCATTGTTTTTCACATTTCATTGCATGTTCTAACACAGATAGTTTTCTCCAGCTTCTTTATATATTTTCATAGCTGAATCATGAGAATAGGCTGGACAAGAGGAAAATTGAGATTGCTAGCAGTGGAAGATTGAGAAAGAGCTAAGACATCGAGGAGAGTTACACATCTTTGCCCTCCTGTACATCCTAATAATTATAATCTCTAAATTGTCTTTGAAATCTGTTATAACTGGTCTTTCCAGGTTCACAAAGGGGCAGAAGACAAATATCTAACCCTAATTCTTCTGTATAGCTTGCCTGGGGAAGCCCTTGCACAGAACCTCATGCAGGGTTTAGCATCTGCAGCTCTTCAGAGCACTCAGAAGAATATTCTCTTCTGTCTTCCAAACGAGGTGTCAAAATCAGTCAGAAATGTAGAATGGATCCCTGTGATTTCCCAGAAAAAGAGGTGCTTGAGCCATTTTCACATACTCTGTTTTCTTCCAGTGTCTCCCTGATCTGTCTAGTGCTAACAACCAATGTGACACACTTCCCTTATGCCTTTCTTTGTGTCTCCCAGGCCACTGTTTCTGTTCCATTTGGAAAACCTCCGTTAAAAGGCTTTATATGAGCAACCACAGTGAAAGCCATAGCAAGCAATTAAAGATCTTTAACAGTTTGTCCTAAATTGTTCTACAGCTGAACTCTGCACTACCACTGCTTTTCAACCAAAAAAACCCCAAAAATTTCCTTATCTGTGGATTTTATGTTGTCTATCATATTGCATTTCCAGTAAGATATCTCTGTGTTTGTCTTTATTTTGTTTCTAAGCCTCTTACAAATACGGATGTCCAGTTGGCATTAATTTAATATATATTATGTCGTATGGCCAGAAAAATTCTGAGGCACTTGTGTTAAATCTGCTCGCAGGATTCATGTTTTCTTTGGATAATATGCTGCAGAATTTGAAATCAAACTCATTGTTTTATTTTTAGGTATTAATGTTGGGCCGGTAGTGGCTGGAGTCATTGGAGCCAGAAGACCACAGTATGATATCTGGGGGAACACTGTAAATGTTGCCAGCCGGATGGATAGTACTGGAGTGCAGGGGAAAATTCAGGTGAGTGCATTCTGAGACAGTTTTGCAAACTTTACATAACTCCTGGTTTAAGGCCACTTAGAAAATGCAGCTTTACTTGGTCTTGTGGCTCTTATGAAAAGGGCAACATTCTCCAGATAATTTAAGCATCAGAGGTATAATTGTTTTCCATTATATACACTTCACTACTTGAAGGCAACAAAATCCTCAAATAAATCATTTCCCATCAGAAGAAATAGAGTTCTCTGCTGCATTGCACACAGTTGGAGGCAAGCCTGGGAATGCCAACACTGCATGAGCCAGTCCCTGTGCTGTAGGAATTTTGCCTGAATAAGGACTACAAGGAAAGCATCTATGTCCATTTCCATCCTGCTGCATTTTACGTAGCTTTAAAAATTCCTTGGATGCTTTGGATCGGAGGGGGTGGACAGACAGAGACCGTTGTTACTCTGCTAGAGCTCAGCTACAAGCTATGCTGCACCTCTCAAAACCTCAATAAACTCTTGCAGTTCTTTATCCAAAGTACAGGGATCAAAACTTCTTGTGGAGTTAATTAACATCACTGGAACTGATCCAGCTTACAAGAGTGGACAATTTGGTTACACATTTCTGTTTGATGGAGCTTAATCTGGCTGTGTAATTATTCAGCTCAAGACCAGAAGTTCTGCTTCTCAGGTTCCAGTTTGGTCAGTGATTTTTAATTCCTTAAGAAAATTCTAAGTGAGTCCAAGAGAAGCGGTAGGTGCTGATTCATTCTGCTGATGTGTATTTCATGACAGAAGTAAAATGGAGAGAGTTGGGCAGTTGTAGGATTAACCTTATATGAACAAGGAAAACTAATAGTTCTTTTTTTTCTGTCTTCAGGTGACAGAAGAAGTTCAGCGGATATTAAAAAGGTGCAGTTATGAATTTGTGTGCAGGGGTAAAGTCAGTGTAAAGGGAAAAGGTGAAATGTTGACCTATTTCCTGGAAGGAAAGGCCGATGGAAATAATTCACAAACACGCTCTTTAAACTTAGAGCGAAAAATGTACCCTTATGGGAGAGCAAACATTCAAACAAAACTGGGCACCAGCTGTCCCTCGGTGTCCTCAGCTGCTAGCTTTACTGCAAAAGCTGGGCTTGGAGCAGCTCAAGCGTCTGCCACTCACACAAATCAAACACTGCATTATCTTCCTTCTGTGCCAGCTGTGAAGGAGGCGTAGAGCAAAGGAGATTTGGTTGTGCCATTTGCAATGAACTTGGAGAGCACTGGTTGCCTGAATTTTGACCAAGAGATCAGAGGTCATAGGCTATGGCATTAACCAAGGACCACTACAACCCAACCAAAGAGAACTTGGGGACGGTGTAATGAACTCTTGGGATGGAACATATAAGGGCTAGCAATTCTATTAGGAAAAGTCAAAACCTGATTTTCTGGAAATGAGGAGTATTTTCTTGGCATTTTTAAAAGGTAAATGAAAAAAAATGAGATAAACATGCAAGCAATTATTTATGTGTGTGTGTATATATATATGTTTTAATCTATATATGCACATATACAAACAGTCCTGTGTAGACTTACTAAAGGTTTATAGAGATAAAAATATGTATTTATTTACACATCCACCTGCAATGACATAGCAAAGAGATTTCTCTTTTTGTCATAGCCAGCATTGTTGGGTCTGTGATTAGCAAAGCTGCATTTAACTTGGAGCGTGGGGCAGCTCTCCAGGGCTACAGCAAGAGTTAGAGAAACGGTGCTCCCAGTGCATGAGTTAAAGCAACAAGAACAGTGTTCATTGTGCTGTCAATAACAGGTTAATGGAGGCTGGATTCAGCTAATTGCTAAGCCCTATGTACTTTTTAAAATTCTCCTTGCATGCTCCAAAAGCTTCAAAAAAATTCTAATTCAAACCATAACACTAGGATATGAAATAGATAAACCACAAAGCTTAAAGGTTTGGCAGAAGAACAATATATATTCTTTCCATAAAAAAAATAAATAAATAAATAAAAAGGTGGTAGAGTTTAGCAGTTGCTGCCTCTTCACAGGTCGTTTGACTCCGTGCAAGACAGAGGAGCCACCCTGCAAGCACCGCAATATGCTTATGCAATATAGAAACATTCCTTTACATACAGTGCTGATTTGATTGAAGAGCAGAAGGATGGTATTATTTCAGGCTTTTACAAACAGCACAGGCTGTGTGGCTTACTTCCAGGATTTGGCTTTACCTTTCTAAACAGCTCAAAGAATAGTCCGGTACTGGTGACAAACAAGCTGTTGCTAGCTTTGTGACATTTGTATGTTTGCCAACATAGGCTTATGTCTTAATTGATTTTTAAATTTATGCCACAGTTTTATTGTATCTTGATTCTACCCAGGCTCACTGTTCAAAGCTGTACAATTATAGAAAGCTATAATTCTGAGAAACAAGCACAGTCAAACTTTGCCCAAATGAGGAGCACACTGGTAAACATGCCAGGAGAGTGAGGCCTGCTCTTAATCTGCATAAAAGGGAACATATTTTGACTGCTTTTTCCTTCAATGCAGCCCACATCCTATTGTTCATGGTTTCATCTTGAAACATTGATCTGGACGTGAAGTGTGGAGTGTTGCTCTGTACTCAAGGTGGGGGCAGCTGGAGGTCATCCTGCTGAGTGACATGTGCTCCATGGACAGGTGCCATACTATCCTGATCAGGATGCACAAGCTTAGCCAACCTCACTGCTTTCCAAAAGAGATGCAAACCTCTACATTGTTTAAAAACATGCAGAACTTCCTTTTAACTGAAAACTAAAAAAAAAAAAACAACCAAAACAAAAACAAAAAACAAACCAGCCAAAAAACCAGACCCGAAAAACCCACCCAAGATTTCAGAAGTTGTCCAGACTGTACAGTAGAAAATGTGCACGTACTAGATGTCACATTTCCCTTTGGTGGGCCTATTTTATTACTGATTTCAGTTGAAAGAATATTCCAAGTGATTCTCCTGCAATCGGCATTTGCTTTGGAGCAGTCACTGTCTGTGTTAAAAGTGTATGGACAGATCCTGTGTCAACAGATGCAAATCATTAAAGAAATGCTGCAGGAGTTTCCATTCTCCATGTAGCCACATCTAGCTGCAGTGGGACTCCAGTGGTTTTCAGCAGGGTTTAAAATTAATTTTTACGTGCCCTTCATTACAAAGCTAGCAAAATTAGTGTTGTGATTAAAGTGACTATAAAAAAAAAAAGAAATTTGGTTGCTAACTGTACTAGGAGTGCACACCCTGACTGATCTGTGGAAAGTCACTGTATTTCTTTATTGCCACAACAGCCATCCATCTCACAGGTATTCTTCTAGAATAATTTAGTTCTGGTTTTGAGGCTTTCAAAACCATTTAAATAAATATATGCAGAGAATACAGTTTTAAAAGATCACATATTTACATAATTAAACTGAGTAAGTGGTATCCGTGTAAAGCACACTGCATATTTATGTTTTCTAATAGGTTTTTAAGAATTAAATCATCACACAGGTAAGTCAGATTGTTAACCAAAATGGAAAGCATTATGTGCAATACCATTAATCGCTCAGTTCCACTCACAAAAACCCGAGTTACACAATTTTTAAATCAGTGAATTTAGTATAATTTCACTGATAATATTACAACATTATTTTTACACGTACTATTATTAAAAGCATCTTCAGATCCTAGCAGTAGGTCAGGTAGACACGTAGGCAAATACAGCCACTGACTGACTCCAGAAACTTACAGTGACATTATTTCTTTGTCACTTTTTTAATAGGTCCAAGATACAGGCATGTTGCCATTGTTTCTTTTATCACTAAAGGGACAATGATCAGCAATTAACTGTCCCCTGTGCTAATATTTTTGGGACAGTTCTCATCCCCAGACTAATTCCCAGCCTAGTCCTAGAATAATGTTGGTGGAAGATCATGTAGCAAGGTAAATTTGGATTATTAATTTTAATACTTTAACAGGTTAATAGGTGCTAGTAGAATTACTCCGAAGTTTTTCTAAGCCTTATCTTCCTCTCCAACAGTCAAATGAGGCACATGACTTTTATAAGAATGTTTTCCATGTGGAATAGAAGTCACAGTCCACCATCAGCTTTACATTCAGCCCTTTTGCAGGAGGTCTGTGCCTCCAGAGCAGGTTGAGTGAACTAGGATGGCTTCCTGGTGCTGCAGCCAGGCCAGTGTGCGTACACTAGTTTACAGCATCAGTGATGGTGTGTTTGGAATCAGCTCCCAAACTTTCTTTGAGTCCTGCTGTTAACATTCTTTGTATCTTTGTTGTCGTTGTTGCTGGTTTTACTATGGGGAAAAGTATATTTTACTGCCTAGTCCTGGACAGAGCAGTGTAGAATCATGAAGGAAGTTCAGCCAAGGCACAAAATAGTAAAAAGCCATGTGAAAGTGATAGGCAGCAGCCATTCCAACAGGGAAAACTAAATGCCCGTTGAAATCATGACATAATGAAGCTGTGCTCTTGCTTTCCCTCCCTGTTCACATCATTTTTTCCCATTTTTGTTTTCTGTGTACGTTTGTTTTATTTCAGGTCTCATGTGAGAGCAGAGACATTAAATCTCTCTGCTTTCTTTGATATGTTCAGGAGGTTTTATACGTGGAAAGAGGTAGTAGTAATACTTCCAATAACCTTACAAATGCACATTTTCTGCCAAATTAGAGAAGTTTGTCATCAAATTTTTATTGGCAATTTCTTGTGGGTAATAATGTTGCCCACTCCAATATCCCTGAAAATCATCAGAAGGATTTCCTTGGATTTCTGTGGGATTTGGGTCGTGTCCACCTTAATGCATGCAATTGTATTTCCTGTCTTGCATTTTTTAATTATCCAGTCAAACTTCGTAACTTTTGCCTGGGTGATCTTGCTGTAGCCCCAGCAAGGAGTCAATTCTGCCTCACAGTACCCAAAAGTACCTCATATTTAACTGAGGATCGTAACTCGGTGCGTTGTGGGCAGAATAGCTTCCTGCACTTCTGTTCACTGTTCAGTGCAGCTGTTAGCTTGAAACAATTAACAGATACAATCCCTACAAAAAAAAAACGATGCCATTTTGGCATGTTGATGTCTGTCAATAGCAAGCACAATATTTCACATCAGTTTGCATGTTTTCTCTTTTAGCTAATAGTAGTAATTGAAGTCTTTCATTCTTTATAAAAGGAGATAAGTATCAGAGAGCTTCAGACTTCACTTGTCTTGGGAGCTAATTTCAAAGTGTTTCTATGCTACCTTTGTCTTTAAATGATTTTAAAATTATTATTCTCTGCTGAGATTACAAACCGGCATTCAATTGAATTACTGGCTAGATATTTCCAAACATTACCCATTTACTTGACTAGAAAGCTATTTTATCCAGCCTGTAAAATGCGTTGGTTTTTTGTAGCTGCTTCCTGCTGTGGCGAGTCGCACTCCATTGTCTTCACTAAAACACACACAAATTCTCCCTTGCTTTCTTTAGGTGAGGCTGAGAGCCAAGAACTTCAGCTCGTTAGGGCTGAATCTGCATCCCTTATGTAGCCACAAGGCCTGCAGAATCATCAGGAATTTAGAGCTCTTACGAAGGTCAGGAGTTGAGCTTCTGTAGGCCAAGTTCTGCTTTGGGTTACAGCGATGTCTTGCGTCAGTACGAAGCTGCACATTTTACAATGCTGTCACCCAGAGCAGGCCGTGCACCTAAAGCCCTTTCACACTCTTGCCTGTAATTTATCTGTAAGGCAAAAGAAAGGACTTGGGAGTCACTGTTCGAAGGGAAAACAGTCTATGACCTGTGCCATTTCAGTGCTTTGAGGAGTCTGCACACATTAGTAAGTAGCGTGAATCATTTTCATGTGTTGAATTCCTGCTTGTAGCAGAAACAAAGCATTTTTCTTTACATCAAGTCCAGATTCTATATGCGTTCTGCCCAGGCAGGAGGACTATTTAGCCATAATGTTCTTTCAAGTTAGAGTTTTGTATTACAGTGAAAACCGACATTTTTTTAATTTGTGATAAACCTGTATTATAATGCCTTATTTATTTTTAATCTTGTACAGTGTTACAAAGCAACAGAAAACATTGGCCTTTCATGTATTATTCACTTTAAAAGATGTATTGTATTATGAAATTTTGTAAATAGTTTTAGCTTGGACAGGTAATTGCATGTACACTTGTATAAAAAGAGGCAAAAAGGCACACTTTTAACAAATGTTAATGATTTTTGTAAGAGACGTTTTACATGTGCATGGAGATTATAAATCCTTTGGAAATGGACGTCCTTTTGCTTTTCCTTGAAATCTAATGCATGCCACTCATGCCTGACTTCGGTAAAACAAAACAAAACAGTAAGTTTTCCTAAATGTTTTTGACATATCACTTATGGCACAGAGTTAAATCCACTAGTTGCATGTGCGTTCAGCAAAGCAAAGTCAAAATGCAAACAGCAAATAAAGAAGAAAAATAATTTAATGATTGTGATCTGCCAACCTCAGTGTTCCAAGATCCATAATACAGTATATAAAAGTGTTATCAACATCTTTGCTGTCTTCATAAGGTACCTTCTGGTCATTAGAAGCAATAAACTCTACTTACTGTAATATAAAAACCAAGCAGATATTCTAGTTCATAATGGTGTGATATCTGACATTCAATGGGTATTCTCTGATACTGCATTTGATGTAGTATCGTCGTTCAGAAGGACCAAGTGTCAGCTCTGTCATTGCTGTATGCAGGTGCAACACTATGGAAGGTAAAGGAGGTGAATTTGGCCCATTAATGTTACCCAGAGTATACTTCTAATGTGGTAATAAGTTATTGTATGTGAGAAGTACACAATGCAAATAGATGCTTTTCCTAGATACATACATAAGTATATATATGTATGTGTATATATATATATAAAAATTAATTTTGTTGCCTTATTTTTCTTAGCTTTTTTTTAATTATTATTCATTATCCAAATAACTTCTATTGCTAAGCAGAAAGTATTTAACAGGACTGTTAGGAGAAGATTCACTGGGTTCTCTGGCTTCGAGCCATCTGGGTTCTGTGCTGATGCTCGTCCGACTCCCACTAAAGCCATGCTTACTGGGGTGCTTCCCTTAAGCATCACAGCCCAACGCACAGCTTGAGGCCCACGTCAGTTAATGATCTAGGAATAAGAAATCAATGTCCAATCTTCTAGTTGATTTTTTTCCCATATTGCCGCTTTAAATTCTGGAGGTATTTTCGTATGTTATTTTTACAGTTGTCATATCTGTGTCACTACACCTCGGGACTACTTTTCAAATTGCTTCTATAATGGCTGTATGATAAATGAGGAGTATTGTAGCAGAATAACACTGAGGCAGGGGAAACACTGGTGACAGAGGAAAAAGGGAGCGTGGGCTGTGAATACCTTCTACTAGGGATTCGTAAGGATTTCTTGTATGTTACAGGTTTGAGCTAGTTTTATAACAGGACTTAGATTTGTTTGTTTAATCAGGTGACTGTGGGGTTAACTAAGCAGTACAGCTTCTGCAAGTACTTCTGCCATTGTAAGTTAAGATGTAGATTCATACAACATATCCATGTTGCCTACAAGCAAGAACCTCTACTGATGATTGGCTTCATACAGCAGTTAAGGGTTTCTAACAGTTATAAACTAGCTCATCTGAAATTCAGTGGGTTTTATATCTCAGTGTGGCATAACTGTTGTGACTAATGACAATCTGGACTCTGCTTCCGTACCTCCAGTGCTGTTTATGATTGGCTTTTTCCAGAACTCTGTATAGGCTCTTTTAGCTCTTTGTTCCTTTTAATCCCACTTCTCACTGAGTTTTCAGGCCAAATCTAAATCATGAATAAATACGTAAATGTAAATAAATGGGGGGAAAAAAGTACATTTAAGGAGGGGCTGCCTGTTGCTTTTGAATTACTTTTCAAAATAGAATGCTGCTTGGGTGGCCTGGTGTGTCTTACAATTTGATCAGTGCAAGGACGAAAACAGGAAAAGGAAAAAAAAAGCACAAAGTTAGCAAAAGTACAAAATAACAAAAGGCAAAGAAACCTGTGAGATAGCAATTGCCGAAAGGAAAAGGTGAAAAGCCGGTAGTCCTTCTGAAGTCAGTGGTAAAGCTCCCAGTGACATGGGACAGGTCTTGAGTATCTGAGCTGGCAAAGTACTCAACCAGATTCTTAGCGCAACCGAAAAAAGGCTTGTGTGCATGACCAGGTCCATTTCTGAGTTTTCCTGTCTGTTCACATTCACAAGTGTTCAAGATCTCTTGATGAACTGCTTTCAGAATTTCAGAAGGAACAGTTAGGAATGGTTGGGGGTTGTCATCTTTAATGCCTGTCTTCTGATCATGAGGAAACACCTTGACATTTGAATTAGCATTGGTTAATGTACATAGACTATGTGCTGAAAGGACTTGGTGCTTGTGCCTTACTGCATGCTGGAGGATCTGCTTCTTTACATTAAGATCCCCATTTTATGCCTTCTGTGGCATCAGACATGTCACACCTGCATAAAACTGAAGGAACAAACAGTGCTGCATCACTGTGAAGCTTTTTTACTACTTCCTTTCCTGTTTTGGTTTACTACCAGCACAGCTATTAGGGTGCAAGGAGTGCTCCAAGTGTCTCTAGAGGGAGGTCATATGCAGGTATATGCAGGTCCAAGCTAAATAAGAACAGATTTTCTAGAAAGCTCAGCACACACAGTTCTGCAGAAAATCTGTCCAGATAGTCTGGAGCTCCTTTGAAAAAGCTGGCTGCCCTCTTTTTTGAGAACAGGATTACCCAACACATTGATTAAAAGCATCCAGAAACCCAGAGCTTAGAACTGTGCTGCCGTGTTCTCCAGACATAGGTTAGGCTGCTGGTAGTAGTAACACAGCTAGTAGTTCTCATTGTGGGCCAGGCTAAGGTGTGCTTCAATTACTGCGATTGTGCAGACTATAGTGTCTTACTTTCAAGTGCCTGACCTGCTGCTTTGAGCCGAGATCCGTCAATAGTGGCATCAGTTATGAAAAATTTGAGCTGGCACATTGAAGTTATTCAGGTGATTTCTCATGTCTTTTACTCCTTAGTGCGGATGGGTGCAACGGTTGCTCTTACATTTCAAATGCCATTCAAGCAACATATCAAGAATTTTCAATGAAATGTAGATGAAAATGAATTACCTATACCATCACGAAATTATTTCATGATAATTACATTATTAAATTGTTACAGTAGAAACTTTTCTTCACTTAGAATTCCTGCCTTTTTTTTTTTTTTTTTTTTTTCGTAAAAATTACTAGGGTTCAGGGTTTTTTTTTTAAAAAAAGAAGTAAAGTGTGTAACTTCCATTTACAAGTGCAGTTGTCTGCACAAATTTGGACTTAGACAAAGCAAATGGTGAGTTCCTTTTCTGCATTCAAACAACAGGGTATTACGCAGAGGTAGCTTTGGAAAATGTTACAGAATGCAGTAAGAATGAAAGTAATGCTTTCAGAGTTACTGGTCTACAAACCAAATTCCAAGAGCAGTTACCATTTCTATCATAGTTTAACCCAATACAGAGAATTCTTGAGCAGTGATATTACGTTCAGTTAAATTCTAACAGGATAAAAACCTCTTCTTGAAGGTTCTTTTTCCATGATAGACTTGTGTATGGATTTGTCTGTGTGCAAATCACCAATTTGTGCCCAGAGTGTGGATAACAGCGCAGAACAGCAGTACTACACACATTAGCAGTTTCAAGCGAATTCAGCCAAATTTGACTCATCTCTTAAAATCCCTCCCACTAAAACTAGGGTTGCAAATCACATCTGTCTGGGTTTTATCTTGCTGATTAATCCTTGTACTCTCTGCTGTCAGGAGGTTAATTTTTGCCTTTCTGGTGTATGTCCGTAAGTTCTGCTTGGAAATAAGATGTTAAGTAATTTTCCAATCTGTTAATTGAAAAGATTTAAAAGTGTGTGTCATTCCTTCTTTTTATAATGAAATGTTCAGTAGCCTAAGGTAGGAAACAAAAAAAACAACACATGAAGCATGTGTTCTACAGTCAAAATTGGTCTACCTAGATGTGATGATGTAGTGTCCATTGTAGGCTTACCCATATTTTTAAGCATCCTAGAAATATTTAAATATAGTAAGTGCCATAGCACTGGGAGGTAATGGAGCTAGGCATGCCTGCCTGCCTGCCTCTTAACACCACATAATTCTTCGGATGCAAAAAATGTGACCAGCAGCTCATAAAACATTACTTCTTAAGACATCAGTGCTCCTGCCACCCTTAACTTGCCTTCAGTTGTTCAGTGCCATCACATTTTTGTGCAGGCGGTTACTGTCCACTCAGGCCCACTTATCGTCTCTCTCTGTAGATTCCCCCATCACATGGTTGTTAACCTTCTTCTTTTTCAAAAGGAAAATATATTTTCAAAAAGCAGATTTTTTCAAATAAAAGGTGTTCAGGGGAAAAGAAATAGTTTTGACATAGTCTGATTAGGAAACAGCACATTTGACAGCAACTCTGAAAGGGCAAATCAACGAACTCTGTGGTGGGAGTGCAGGTACCAGTGAGGCTTGACCCTACCAGCTGTGGGCAGAGTAGCATCTCTGTTCTTGCCCCCAAAGAAGAGACAGAGATAAGCAAGACCAGGGTAGCCCAATTCATTTTCCTTACTAAACACATGCAAACCCATTTCAAAGGCAGTCAGGTTGCCTATGTCTGGATTCCACTCTCTATTAAAAAAGTAAGAGCAAGGAAAGATACAGTCTTGGGGTTTTGTAAGGTTGGTTGAATCGAAGTCTTCAGTAAGAAGACCATGCAAGAGAATCTTACCAGCTGCTTAACCTGCAGATGTTTGCAGCAAATTCTGCATTGCTTCTGAAGTAACTTGACCATTCTGCTTAAACTTTGAAAAAAAAAAAAAAAGATAAAATATTTGCGCCAGGTAGAGATATTCTGTTTCTCAAAGGGAAAACCAAATGTATTCTTCTTTCTGTTCAGTTGGCAAATGAGGCTTCAGAAGATCTGAATTTCAGAAGTCTGATTTACAGCCCAGTAAAGTTAATGGAAACATTAACTTCAGTGATTGTTGAGTTGTTAGATCAGGCCTTATTGTAATGTCTGTTCCTCTCCCACCAATGTCAACTGGGGTGTTGCCAGTGACTTCAAAGGGGCTAGGAGGAGGCCTACTGTGTCACAATAGAAACATCCACATAGGTAAATAAAATGAGTAGTCCGAACTTTAAGGAATGAATTAGTAAGTCAAGTTGTCATTTTTCCAACTATTGTAGCCCACTGAACCTATAAATAATTTTTATATCTATATAGCTATACGCTATATATATATGTATGTATATACATAGTACAATACAATAACTTAACACTGGGTAACTTCTAATGATAGATTTGCATTAATAATACGGGTCTATTTTTATGTAAATAGAATATTGTAGAGTATCTTCCAGTCTTTTTCAGGATTGTTAAATTGAGAAGAGCAATTGAATATTTGTCCTATTTTTATGTTAAAAAGTGAATGGACTGAAATGTTAAATGTGAATGTAAATTTCTTATTGCAACTTTTATACTGAGTGTTTGCACTATTATAATTTCTGGAATCTAATTAAAAATAAAGGAAAAAATTGCTTGAATAAACAGCTGTTTTGGATTGTTAGTTTGGTTTGATTTTGGTTTTTTTTTGTTGTGTTGGTTTTTTTTAATCAAGTTACATTCATTTTTCTATACTAAGCTGCCTTGCAGAGGGTCCAACTACAACTTCTCAGTTTTCAGACTAAAAAGATGCATCTAGCTAGCTACGTATCCTGCAATTTTACTTTGACAATTGCTTTGAACTAAAGAACCCTATGGGAACAATTCAGCTCCCTTATGAGTCTTGTTGAGTTTCTGCACTGACCACAGTGGAAGCCAGCTTGGGCCAAGTGCTCCATCCATTGTGCAAGCAGAGGAAAGTAAACATGTGCAAATACTGGCAAAATACTGTTCACATAGACCAGAAGACAGGGAGGGGAAGCTCATCTCTCTATTTCCACAAGCCAGAAATAATTGGCCAACGTGGGCCAAGTGTGGATTGTATAGGCAGTTTATATTGTGCAAGATACAGGGACAACCTAAGTGAAAAATTGCATAGGTTAACTTAAAATTTATTAAAAAACTGATAAAGTTATATCAGGTAACATGTCTCTCAAAAGACTCTGCAAGCTTGGGCACAGTACCAAAGTAAGTTGATTGTACCGCTTCCAAGTCACAGCAGACTCGCATCTGGCCAGCTCGGAGCAAAAGCAGAGGTCTGTCAGCCTGGCCACGCAGATATGCCCTCAGATAACTTGGAAATGCAGAGTCCCCTGTGATAGAAAGCAGCCTGGACTCAGATGCAAGGGGGTTTATTCCACATGCTAGACTAAGGCTCCCCAGCTCTTTCTCTTGGAGATTAGAGAGCACAGTGTGAGCTGTAGAGAATTATTTTGATGACAGTGAGTGGGATGGAACAGTTCTTGGGTTTGCTTTTACACCGGTGAGAAGTGTTTGAGGCCTTATGGAGCCATTTTTTATTTTCTCATTCCCCCCTGAAAGACGGCGTGCCAGCTCTTCGCAAGCCTCCATCAGAATATAGCTCCGCTAAAGTCAAAAGGACATAAATAAACTGAAAGTCTGGCCTTCATCTTTCATTGGTCTTATTCTGCCACACGGGTATTTTAAATCTTTCTCTTGATACTAAAATGTACAACTCTTCCTTTGTTATTTTGGGGGATTTTATGTATATAAATAGAGAGCTATATATACTTGTATATAGAATACGTACGCACACAGACATATGTTAATGAGATAGTGTACATCCTGGATTAATGACCCAGGTCAGGTACTTGGAAAGGTTTTTCTGCTGCGCTCCATTACACAGTTGAATTGCTTTCAGAGACGTAATCACACAGTATGAGAATTTACTTGCTTCAAGAAGGTGGCATTATCAGTGGTGGGTTGTTCATATCCTCTAGTACTGTTTTTGGACAAGAACGCCAGTTCCAGTTGTGGGTGGTTTATGCTCTAGAAATGCTGTCTCTGAATGAGAAATTCCAGAGAGACTGCCTTTCTATAGCGTAAACCAACCAGGACTGGAACTGATACTCTTGTCCAGAAATATTACCGGAGGATATTGTTGATTTGAAATAAGAGGAAGAGGAGATGGAAAATGAGAACATTGTGTACATTGTCCAGGCATTGTTGGTGCCTTGCCATCATAACTATGTCAAAGCCTTCCAGTTTTGCAGCCATTCCCTAGAGCAGTGGGTCACTTAATGCGCTGTTCCTGCTGGCAGAACATGATGTTCAATGGAAGGAAACAATTATACAGGTACCAGTCATGGTATTTTCATTTGGGCCATTCTGATGGAAAAAAAAGCCATAGCTGGAAAGTGAGCTAGGTAGTGGAAATTGTCTGTGACAATTCTGGCTCTCATTAAACCCACTGAACTGTGGAGAGCACTGGAGGCTGGGAAACTTGAGGTATAGGCAGGCTACTTAGGAGTCCTGATCCGATCCTGAACATCTAGTCCTGTGCAGATTATTTCTGCTGTCAATTGCAACAGTAGGTTGCATAGGTTTTCACACTCAAGGCTCGGAGGTTAGAAACTGGCTTTTAATATTACATTAATACGAGCCTCCCAGGCTTCCAACTTTCTATCCTTACAACCAGACACTGGCCCACTATTACTAGATTTAGCCATAGCAAGCTAGCGATGAAGAAGTAGAAGGAGCTGGTGATAAAGAAGTAGTCATGATTATTACGAATGTTTACCTTTCCATTTACTAGGCATAGTCTGAAGATGCCAGTGAGGGCTTTCACAGAGACAGCGTAATATATTAATTACTGCACCACCACAGACGAAGGAGATGAACTTCCCTATCACAAATAATCTGCTTCAAGTCAGTGGGACTCCGATGACTTCACTAGCATTCCCTCATCTCAGACCACCTGGGAATTTGTCTGCATGATTCTAATATGACAAGAAAGAGCCATTGATATTTATCTGGCCTGACCTCCTGCACAGGACTACACTCAGTCTGGCCACACTACTGCACTGCACAAACACAGCATTTTTTGTTTATTATTAGATGTAATAAAGTAAAGCACATCCATCATTTTCTGGTCGCTGAGAGATTTGAAGCTAGACATTTGTTTGGCATTGGCCAAACTATGCTCATGCTGTTGCCAAAGGTCATGAAAGCACCATCGACTGTTTTCCCCCAAACTCTATAGTTACTCTGTATGTTTATTGAACTTTGGCAATAATATTATGTGCTCCACGGCAGCATTGCCAACATAATTAGAAAGGAGCAGCTCATCATATCAGAAAACACACAGCAAGTTACTGAGGAACGGTCCCAGTTGAATATTAACTCAGATCGACTTCTAGGGTGTAGAAACACGTAGAAAGTATATAGGACACCGACTAGAGAAAAAACAACATGCAGATAGAACATATTGTGGCACTCTGGTAAGACTGAACTGGATAAGCATAGAATGAAGAGGAGTCTTTGACGTAATTACAAAGGCAGGTGGTGGCACATTGATTTTATCTGGGTCAGTGACCTCTACTGCTATTAAAGTGTACCTAGTCTCTTACTACTGAGGTAATTAGACTTTTTGAAGTCAAATATTAATCCACCAGACCTTTGGATAAAAAAGATGATACTTTTCTCAATTCGGCATTCTCTGCAGTTTTAGAGTGGCTACTTGTATATTATAACATTGTTTAATTAAAAGAGGCAACAATTTTTTAACTCCTTAAAGTTTTATAACGGATCTTAAGATAGTAGCATCTTTAAATAATGTGCGATCTAATCTTCCTCTCCCATCAACACCAAGGACTGCATCTGAGGACAGAGCCGGTCCATGATGGGGGTGGCTGTGGCATTAATGTTGTCTATAAGGAATAAAGGTGTGTTCTTTAACGCTTTTGTTTACTCAGTCCTAACGATACCTTAAAGTAGAAAAAAAAAAGTGCTATTAGAATACTACTTTCAATTCCCTGAAATTGGTAGACCTAGGTGAAATTTTATAATATAACACCTAAATTGAAAGCATTTAAGAGTATTTGCAGGAGTTCAGCGACAAAGAGCCAACTCTCACTGTTCCTCAAACGCTCACTGAAATGAACCATGTGGAAGGTGATCTAGACATTTAAATCGGGATTTGACTTTCTAAGCAGCCATGAAACCCAGTTAGTAGATCAAGATTATGGTTTTGAGTGTGCAATATCAGATTTGTTGTCCATCTGTACAGATCCAGTCATAGTAGAAGCATACTACCCAGTCACGACTCAGTGTCTTCTTAGTACAGAGCCATTTTTTTTTCATAGGTTATGAAACCCCCAAACCGTCTGTCCAGGATTACCTAAACCTTTCCTCTCAGGCTGCTTATGACATGCTCCTATGACAGGAGTTGGAGTGGGAATTATACCACGTTTAGGTCTGTTCCTGGACACTGTAGCCAAAGACATTGACCTTGCCTCTGGCCAGAAAAAAAGGTCATTGCCACACTGAAAAATGGGATGTTTCAACATTACAAAGGTATCACTTCCACACTACTGCTGTAAATAACGCTGTATTTTTCTCCAGTGATCATAACATCATAGTTCAGTAGAATTCTACCAACTACGAGGAAGGTCTTTCAAAAGGCAAAACCTCTGAAGTTGCTACAGAACGAGTTCATAAATGTACATAAATGTTTTTTAGGCACTGAAAAACATTTTACAAACCTTAAAGTATTCATATAGTCCTTATTTTCTGAGGGTTTTCTGCACAGGTTTTGCTGGTAAAAGGGCTGGAAGGCATATCCTCTGAGGAGCAGCTAAGGACTTTGGGTTTGCCTGGTTTGGAGAAAAGGAGACTGAGGGGCAACATCATAGTCCTCGACGGCTTTCTGAGGAGGGCAAGTGGAGAAGGAGATGCTGATCTCTTCTCCCAGGGACCTAGTGATAGGACATGTGTGAATGGTCCAAAGCTGCACCAGAGGAGGTTTAGGCTGGACATTAGGAAGCATTTCTTTACCAAGAGAGTGATCAAACACTGGAACAAGTTTCCTAGATAGGTGGTTGATGCTCCATGCCTGTCGGTGTCTAAGAGGCACTTAGTCAATGCCCATAATAATATGCTTTAACTTTTGAACAGCCCTTGGGCTTGATGCTCATTGTAGTTCTCTTCCAACTGAAAAAAAAAAATAAAATAATCTCTATTCCATTCTACTCCTATTCTATTCTATTCGCATATATAAAATTGCTGTCCCCACTGTATACCCTATCATGGATCTCAGGATTTTCAATAGTGCCCAGGCATGTAATTCCTACTGAAATAAGCGGAAAGTGCTAAGATGCTTTTGAAAATTCCTACTAGGTACCTCTGTGCAGCTTTATGTACCTAGAGAGGCTAAGTCCACAGGGAGTGTGGGACTGTTTCCATTTCAATGTCTCTGTGGTTCACCAAGGAACTAACGATTGACTGGGACAGAGCCTCTGCTCCTTTTGCACAGGTTCATGCTGCACAGCATAGTTTCCTCACTGCCTTGCTAGGAGAGGCAATATTCTGTCTCACTGACACAGCAGGACAGTGCAAACATTGCAAAATTGTGTCAAGACATCACTTTCTGCTCTGTGCTATATGAGGAACTGGCTTGCTAACCTCTGCAAGGTACAGTATGGCTGACCTGGTGGGTTTGCTCACCAAGCCACAAAGGCACTAGTTTGAAAACTAACTAATGGTCAGAATGAGGTAAGGATTGATGTAGCCTCTTCTATGTTTATAAAGGACTGAGATTTTTTTTTTTTTTTTTTTTTTTTGCCTAGCCACAAATATCTCAAAATAGTTTTTGTTTAGTTCTCAAAATATTCCTGTAGAAACCTCCCCTGGGAGTTTAAATAGCTTATCCTGGACAGACTATTTATTTCCAGGATGTTTACTTGTGCAATCCATGTGATTGTAAAGTGCCTCCATTTCTCAAGCTCTCTTTCAGTTCCTTAGGGGCACATAATTTAAACCTAGAAACTTTCGTCATATACTGACAGACTGTCATTCCTAAATACTTAACTGGTGGCTCCCATTCTCTATTCATAGTGCAATTATTAATGGAGCAAGAGAGGGTGGTCTATGATTAGGTTTGAAATGCCCAGACTCTCTGGAAGTAGAAGTTCAAATCCCAGTGAGATCAGCCTTTCGCCTCTCTATCTGTGCTAGATGAACTCTACAATTTCAGGTCACCCACATAAAGCCCTAAAGTTCGGGCTTATCAGCTTCAATTCTAAAGTTCTACAGGTCGTGTCAAAAGGGGCTTCCCCAATATTTGTGCACATGCTCCCTCATGCCTGTGCTTGCTCTACAGTGTTGTGATAGCAGCTGTTTACTGTTTACCCGCTACCAAGCTGACTTGCAATTAATTCAGCAGGGCTAGTGCAGTCCAACTGCTTTTCTCTGTCAACAAAAATTACAGTTCTCCACCTGAACCATACCATTTCAGGCCAATGAAATTCTCATCTAAGAGCTGCTATTTTGAAACCACTTGCTTGAAGATAAAATGCTGCCATTTCCACAGTTGTTAGCTGTGAATACTGTGAAATTCAGACCGCAGTAAAGTAATCTTCAGTTTATTCTCACTGTCTATCTTCCTAGAAGAGCTTTTTCATGGCAGATTTAATTTTTGATTTCTTGTTTATTTTTGGGGCAAGAGAAGCAGTGAGAAAATAAAATCAGGACCAGATGATCTCCAGAGGTCTCTTCCAGCTCCTACCATGCTGGGTTTCTGGGATGGGAATATAGATGTTTCATCAACATACACACAGCCATTAACATATATCCATCTCATGACAGATCTTCAAGGTGCCTTGAGCAGCCATGTGAAGCCAGTCAACCACTAAATGCATTTTTGTGATTGAATTTGCAGCAAGCATCAGAGATAAAATAGCAATAAAACATAGATAAGTTGGCTAGCCCATTTTGCTATGATTAATTCACCCTAGAATTAGCTAAATATGTGATTTAAGGAGCCTCTGCAGCAAAGGATGCTGGGAGGCCAGCAGGGCTATAAGAGGTGAAGTAGCAGCTGAAGTCAGATCACCTGAGAAACAGAGGAACCTCGTAGGTCTGGTAAGTCTGTTTTCTTTTGTCAAAATTTCTACAAGATATATTCTCTGTGATAGAATCTGACATTCTTGAATGGTTTATCTTTGCTGTTTTTAGATTTCTCCCCTTCTTTATTTTTTAATGTTGTTATTAAAGCAACTGAACAGCATAAGTTTGTTGCTTGTATCCCTAAATCACAGAAAAGTGTGAAGTAAAAAAACAACCAACCAAAACAAATCCTTTTGTTGTTTTTGTCAGAAACTCTGGCTGAAAATTTCTTTAAAAATAACTTTAAATTTTAAAAAATAGCTTTTAACTGACCCTTTAAACTTTAATGAGTAAGGGAAAGGAATGAATGTATAGCTGATGATGGGGTTGGGGGGAGGGGAGTGGTTATAAACTCATTATTTCATTAGCTTCTCTGGCAAAGACTGAGGGAACTCAATCAGGCCGAACAGCAAAGGAAAAAGGCAGAGTCTGTAGGCTGAGTTCTGCTTATAATGTGTCACACAAGCTAAGGTATCCAAATAAAAGTGATAATGCGGTTTTCTTTCCTGCAGCCCTCTTTCTAAGCAGGAAAAAAACCCCAAAACACCTGACTCTTGCTGTATTGAAGAGTCAGTGCTCTACCTCTCGTGTCCTGTTCTTCCAAAGCACAAAGTGGATGTGAAACTCTTCTAACTAACCTAGACCCTACATAGGTGCAAAGTATTGACAAGGAAAGGAGAACTGATGCCTTTTACTTCCGCAAATGTATGTCCCTGTCCTCCTGTGCCTCCCTTTCTTGTAGTCCCATAGTCCCTCTTCCCCCACAATCCCTGCCAAGGCCTTAGTTCTATAGGGCTCAGAAAATGGGCAGTGAAAACATATTGCCTCTTTGAGCTTCACACAATCAACCTTCATGAAGTATCTGAACTGCCTTATGAAAGTAAAAAGTTCAACAGCTAATTAGATGAGCAGTTAAGTATTTTTAGTAAAATATTTATCTTAAATATATATTAAATTGGATATATTTATCTTGGACTTCTCCATGTGTAAAAAGTCAAGTTCCTTTTTGTTGGGGAATGGCAAGTGGGTAGGGGAAATGCAACTAACAAAAACAACCTTGTCATTGCAGTAAATTTAGTTAAAAACAGCTTTCACAAAACATAGTTGTTTTAGGGTCAAAGTTTAGGGTCAGCAGAAGTAAGCCAAATGTCAAGTAGGAGGGAATGAGAGGTTTGTGAGCCCCTTTTAAGAAAATAAGAGAAACAAAATGGCAATTGGACTAAGAGATGCCTTCTCGAATCCAGGACTCCACATATCTCTAGAGCACTTGAATTTTTGCTAATCCTTCTGGTATTAAAGTTTTCATCTACCTATCCAGTATTAAAAGCTGCAACTCTGAAAGTATGTTATTTGTATACTCTGAAGGAGACAAGACTGTCAATGTTGTTGCAGTTAATGAGATATCTTTAAAAAATTCTAGCATAAGTGGAACTCCCCGTGCAAAAGGTTGGTACAGGTTTAACTATTGTATGTGTGACAAGTTGTGTTCTAAGGTTGTTCTCAACGTGGCTTTTCCAAATCCTTGAAGAACACTGATCTAGGCAAAGGATAAATGCCGTGTAAAGACTGAATGTGGACATGAAAATAGGAACACCTTGGACCTGATTTTGCAGCAGCTGAACACCTTAACATTGCATCTTTTGCTAGGTGAGCAATGACATAGTTTTGTCGTCTTATTTTCTTAAGGCAACAAACCTGACTTCAAGATGTCAGAGGAAGAAGATTCTTTTCTGAATGTTAAAAGATCTCTGAAAAAGAAAATGGTGAAACACAGCACTCCAGTGGACTCGATGCTTTCGAAAACAATGCCATCCCTTACAGATCTGACAAATCAGTCAATCAAGGAACAAGATGCCAGTAAGAGAGTTTATGGTTCTCCAATGCCAAAATCAAATCAAAGTAGATTGTTAGCTCAAGTATCATCAGCACGTGTTGAAGCATACTTCCCTCATATGTCTCCAAAAAAGCTTTCAACATTGTTTGACTCTCAAGAGTTAAACAAAGAGATAAGCCAAAGCTCCCGGGTTGTATTTTCTAGAAGGAGGCTTTCCACAGTGTTGGGCTCTGATGAATCAAATGAGGAGCCAAGCGACAAGGTTGTCACAAACACGGAAACTCAAGCTACCACCAAAGCATCTGAGGAGGCTGCAGTCACTCCCAAGAGTGGACCTTCATGGCTTGTTACTGGATTACCTGGGATAAAAGATGTCCCGATAGTAAAAACCAGAAAGAAGAAAATCGATAAAACTCTTGTGGTAATGGTTTTTCCATAGTTATGAAATAGCTAAACTAGGCGATTTCCTACCAGTGTTGAATATACATGGATCTTTCTAGTAAAGTGAGAATATTTTGATTATAGAATATTGTCATGTTACCAGTGAGAACATGTATTTATGAAGTGGCTCATAACCTGCTAGACTCTGTGGGATCATTCCTAATTTGTCTTCCAAACTACTACCTCAGCTTGTGAGTTTGCGTGACTAGTTGTATACACTAGTGCAAAAGTACTTTTTTTTTCTAAAGATACATTTTTCTTTAGGGGGAACAATGGAGGAAATCAGTGATTTAAATTCTCAAGTTTCTAAATGTTGGCAAATTAACTAAAGCTGGATAAACACAATGATTTACTACTTTCCTTGTGTAATCCAAGCCATATTGCTTTATAAAAAGAATGCTAGTCGTTGCAAATGGCACCTTGTGTGCAGTCCTTTGATTAGTCTAGGGTTTCCTGGGGAAAGCTTAGATTAATAGACCTTATGCAGGTATTTATTTTTCTGTTCTGTGGAATGTGAAGACTCTATTTCCTTGAACTTTGATTATTGGCAAGGGCCCTGTGGACTACCCATAGAAAGGACAGTGAGGCAGCAGAGTTAGATGCTGAAGGCTGTCACGTCAGTCTGAAGCTATCAAATTCTGTTCTTGTTTGTTTTTTTTCTCCTATACCATATTGTTCATGGATGTCTTGGAAACTCAGGAAAACTTGGCCTCTCTGAGAATAAAGACTTCTTAGTTTAAAACAAATGAGAAAGCCAAAGCCCAGTTAGGTTCATAATGCCTTTGTGTATGGTGGCTGGTTTTTAAAGCAGTTGACATTTGAATGGAGTAGATTGACTAAATAATATTTCCTTTTCTATAACAGAGAAAGAAACAAAGAGAATGGGTGCTTCGTCAGCTTAAAAACATTGAAGAAGCAACTGAACATGAACTGACAATTGAAGAAGCTTGATTAGACTACCTCTAGAATTAGTGCTATCACATCCTTCTTGTGGGAATAACTGGGTCCAATAAATCACACACCTGACTGCAGCATCTGTTAGACTTCCTCTTTCCTTCCAAAATGTGCTTTTTGTTGTTGGTTGGTTTGTGATTATTTTTGTCTTTTAAATCGAGGAGGAGTCAGGTACAAATTAAGAAGCACCTCTAGATGAAAGCCAATGTTAATTTCTACTGGCTGAAGGCCTGGAACAAAGAAGGGAGGGAGAACTGTATAAGAATCATCCTTTATCCTGCCACAGCTCTTTCTGACCATACTCTTTTGTCTAGCATTCAGATCTTCTAGGGTTACTGACGTTCCTTAAGTGACAAAGTCCTAGTGGCCACATAGAGCGTAATCCTGATTAGCCAAAGGAGAATCTCCTCATCTAAAGAGTAATCAAAACTGATGCAATCGGGAATGTTTTTGCTGCTAGCTGGGGAGATGAGGAAATAGTGAGAGGCACCAAGGAGGGAGGCCACCCTCTAGAGATTACTAATTAATGACAGTTTGTTTTGAAGTTTTGGTTCAAAAATGAGTTTGCCCTAGGTCTGGATTGTAAATGCACCTCACTGTTGCATTGGAGATCCTTAATGCTCAGCTGTGTGCTTTGGGAGGTATGGGTTTTCTGCTTTTCTCTGGAGTTGCTGCATGGGGAGAAAGAAGAGTGTCTTCCCTGACAGCTGTATCAGCAAAATGACAATTTATCTCCCAGCAGCTCTTTCCAAAGCAACAGTCAAAAAGTATAATGATCAGATTAGTTCCTACAGCTGTCTGCTACTTAAACTTCAGGCACAGTTTAACACTTCTAAGTTATCTACAGGTTCTCAGCAGCAAGGATTTAGAGCAGATTTACCTTGTGCACATGGTAGCACATCCCTGTACTTGTGTGCCTTTAGCACGTGCACTTTCCTGGCTATATGAGTTTTGCACCCTGTCCCAAGCACTAGCTAATTACTCCAAAAAGAAAAAGTTCTTTTCAAAAGAACCTGCAAGTTAAGGGTGGAGCCAAGGGAAGCTTTTGCATTGCCTTCTCATACACTGAAACGTGTGATATCTCATGTCCAAGATGGCAGAGAAGCAGAAACATGTCCCAAGCCAACATTGAGGCAGACTAACCAACAGCAGCTGTTATGCTGAAAAACACAAGAGTGAAGTTGTGGTTTTACAACCTCTCTCAGGATTTAAAAGGAATTGGGATGTTTTTGCTAATGAGTCCTGAAATGAAACTCTTTAGAGTTTCTCAGGAGCATAGATTTGTCCTCAGACAGGGCTTTCTGCAGTAGCCAGGCAGTGGGGCAATGTTACCCCTCAGTTCACCAGCCAATTCACACTCACTTGATTTGATGTTTAGTTAATGTTCTGGTATTTGTTTGTGTGTGTTACCCAGGCCTCCACAGGTTCCTCTGGCAACCAGGAAGCTCCTGGCTGATGTAGATCCCAAGCTGCTTTTGAGATAAAATAAGCATGGTTGCAGATGTGCTGCTATTCCCCTTGAGCTTGCAGGCATTTCATCAGCTTCTATAATTTGTGCCAGGGGCTGAACTAAGATCAGGCAAGTGCAATGTTAGTCTAAAACCCTCCTCTACCCCTGGGACAAGCACAGATTAGTCTGGCCACATGATCCAATACTTAATCCAAATGACCCAGTTCTGTCTCTTGTTTATTTGTACCTTCCCAGAGAGCCAGTCTCACTTGTTCCTTCAGACTTCTCATGCTGGTCCGAGAAAGTCTTGATACTGCTTCTACCTTATTCTCTTCTGATCACCCCTCAAAGTCACTTTTGGCTCCTCCTGCCTGAGCCCATTGAGTTTCTTGATCTTAATGTCACTTATTTAGTGTTTGCTCCAATCTGACCTCTAGTGGCTTCCTTCCCTATAAGACCCAGAAGTCTTCTATCTTCCGTGACTGCTCTTCACTGCTGGATTCCTTGCCCATCTGATATGCTCTGATATCCAAAGTTTTCTGCCAAGACTCAGACTCAGCTGTCATACCCCAAAGTGCCTTTGTCTACTTAGATTGACCCCTCTGTAACACTAGGCTAAGTGGAAAGGTCATTAAAGGCCAATCGGACCAGTTTCCAGCCCTTAGCAGGCCAGGGATGTAGCTGCTGAGAAAGTCCTTCTCAGACCCTGCTTTGAGCAATATCAAATGCAAGAGGAATCCAGGGACTATGGCTACTTAACATCTGAGAAGTGTTTGGGTTTGTGCCAAGTGCAATACAAAGCTTTCTAAGATTCAGTACACAGTAAATGCTGGGAAAGTTTTCCAGGGAACAAGGCTGCCACCCTGCCAAATTCATGGAACTAGTTGGTGTCAATAAAGTCTCCAAGGTTCTCCACAGTGGAGGGAAGGGCATTGCCCAGAGTGATAACACAGAATTGACTAAAGCTGTATCAGGCAGGCAAATGAAAAAAACCTAAGGGCTTTCAGCATTTTGGAAACCACATTTATTTCCTTTCTCTGGAATGTTTATAAAGAAATAGAAAATACTGCATTGCATTTATGTCACAGTAATTTAGGTCCTTATGAATTTGCAGGAGTCACAATATTACTCTGATAGCCTTTCACAAGAAAATGTTAATAGAATTAATTGATGCTTCAGGGGTTTTCTGAAATGTCTCATACTCTACATCAACAGTATTATTGTTAATTATAGGTTAAAATACCAAGGGACTTCAATCAGACCTATAGAATACTAAAATACACGTTATCCCTCGGTGAATGATGTTTCCAAAGAAAGACTTGTCTCTAATTTTTAAAACCCAGAATGCTAGGGAATATAAAATTACATATATCAAACTATACTCAGAAAACTACACTGCTATTATTGTACTTCATATATAAGTAGATCCACTGGGGCAAAATGAAAAAAAACAAACAAACCCCACACTAGAATCTTATTTGTTTACAGGGTTTGTACTTTCACTTGTTTTTCCAGTAGACTCTCAAGATAATTGGAGTTTAATGAGACAGCTAGTTTTCTGTTCTACTATACATATATAATTTGAAAAGGCTTTGAGTCAAGCACTGGTAGTATACAGTTTCACTGTTGTTTAATATTCATCTTCTAGGGGCAAGAACGGTGAATTAATGTTTGGTTAGCAACTCTCTTCATGTGTAAATGTCCTTTATGCATATCAACATTGCAATATCACCACAGTATAAAAAAAAAGACCTCAACAAGAAACTTAGAGAGACGTAGAGTCCAACACTCAAAAAAAAAAATAGGCCTCTCTAGTTGTTAGTGGCCTTAAGTACGGATTACAGGTGCTAAGGCTGGAAAAGATTAGGGACTACAGGCATCAGATACTTATCAGAAGATAGCACCTAGGGCATCATGTTTTGTAAAATAAAAAGCTTCTTTTCTGCATGGCTGAAGATGAATCGAAGTTGCAACAGTTTCTTAATCCTTGCTCTTGTCCTGGCTTTCAAATGCAACACTGAACACTGTTGTAAATTGGGAACAGTCTTTGCACTGAGGGTGCTCTTTTAGGGCAGTGTTTTTCCTTTAGGAGCGAAGCTACGACCTTGACCTAGGGAACTGTTTTCAGTACACTTGTCTTTGAATGAGTATTGCACAACCTACCTGCTGATGGTGACTAAGCATGATGTTGGATGGAGAAGAACGAAAACACGACCAAGAACAGAGAGAAGAAACAGAAATGTCTTCACCCTGGATTTATGAGCTCGGCCTTGTTCCCACTGAAGCATTGGTAACACTACTGTTGACAGAGCTGGGAGCGCTCTGCCCAGCTGCAGTGCTTCTGTAGGAGGCCAGAATGAAGAGAAAAATGTTTAGCACACATATTTAACATATTTCACATTTAAATAACAGAGGACTTGTAACTAAGTTACTACTTTGCTCCTCATAGCTGAACAATTTTAGGATAATGAGGAAAACTCTTAAATAAAACCAGATTTTTTTTTTTTCTTTAAATCACAACATAGTTACATTCTTGCCATGGACAAAACCCTAAGTAATAAATCACACAGCAGAGTCACTGAACTGCACTTTGGTGTGTTTTGCTCTAAGACACACAAGCACAGAAGTCTATAGCTTCATCAGTTGCAGTCCACAATGCTTATTAAAACAGCTCACTCCTCACACTTCTGACCTATTAAAAAAGGAACAAACATACTGAAGTTTTGACTGCGCCTGACAGCACCTAGAAAAGTTGGACCAATTTTGGATAACAGTCTCAAATGTTTTTAAAAACTAGACCTAGCCACAGACCCTAGGATATAGGCCTCCCCTCCTTGAAAACCTCACATCTACTGCTCCATCCTTGTATTGCTATGTCTGTACTTAATGCCTTTATATAAATGAATTTTGTTTGATATTGCAGCATTCCCAATGAATATGCAAACCCTGTAGACTTGAGAGCAGCTCCTATTGCCAGGCTCCTGGGTCTGCTCACGCATGTGATCTTACTGTACTTTACACCAGATCTACCTCTCCACCCTGAAATAGGATGTGTATCCAGGAGATGCATAGCAGGCACCACTCAGACAGGAGGTACAGCTATCACTGTCTTTAGTGTCAGCAGCCCAGGATCAAACTCTACCAAGTGAGAGACTGCATTTCAAATCCCCTTCTCATCTGAGATAGTACCTTGAAACCAAGCGTACTAGGGCAGAAGGCAGCAATCACCATCTCTAGACTTACTGTGGAGTCAGGGCTTTTAAGTGTTGTCTGTCAAAGTTGTTCTGCTTTGCCTAAGAATTCACTGAGAAAGAAGATTGAACTTGCATCGTAGGTCAGTGACTCCCTGTCTTGCATCTATGGCATTTTATTTCTTGGGGGGTTTATGGTGGTTTTTTTTTCCATTTTAATTCATTTTTATTGAAGAAACGGGAAGAGGGGGGAAGACATCCTTCGTTACTCCCAATGAGAAAAGATACGACCCAAACAAATAAGTCATATTTTATATTTCTTACTGTTGTTATCATTTTGATCTCTTTCATTGTTCTCCATTTTGTCCTTTTGGCCTTTCTTAGCTCTACATATCTTCTTCTAGCTAGCTTCTGCTTTCAGCTGTTCTCATCATTGCAGGTTTGTTCCTCTTAGTTTGACCCTCTTCCACTGGCAGATACCATAAGCCTCCTAAAGCTTACATCTTCTCTTAAACAGAAGATGACAGCAACGAGAGGGAAAATGAGTATCTCATACCTGTAGGACAGGAAAACAAAGGTCCATTTCCTAGAAACTGAATAATCCAACTTTCTAGTACGGAAAGGTGATGTAAATTCAGATATAGGAAAGAAAGCATGGGCATCTCTGCTTATAAACTTACTGGGAGAGTAATGGGATCCAAAATATCACTTACAAGATGCCAAGGTAAAATGGCTTTCAAATTACGTTTCCCAGCTAAAAGAGCACCACACAATTTATTGTATCATAGAACATGCAATTAAATCAAATTAGTGCTGCATGACAGTATTTGTACAAAGGAGATGGGTGCTTTAGGACTTGTTGCTCCTTTCCAAGAAAAAAAAAAATTAAAAAATCTGCATAATCCATAGCTCAGCAACAGGCTTTCCCATCATGGGAGGGAAGCCATTATATTTAGATGGAATGCCTACAATTGCAATCAAAATCTTTTAATTACAACACATATCCTAATGTAGATACATGTAATAATTGTGACTGTGCTAGAGGGAACAAAAGAAGGGAAAGAAGTGGGGTAGGGGAGAAAGCAGTGCTGTTTGGGATCCTGAATGCCCCTGGCTACCTGAGAAACAATCCATTGAGACTGTAGGATTGGAAGTTATACTACAAAGGTTATGATGCAAGCATACAAATCGATAGTGTATCCTGACCTTTACTAGTATATTCAGTATCAGGAGGGGTTTTTTTGGCCACAACTGGGTGATGATAAAGATTGATTACAGAAAGCAAAACACAGAGCAAAACCCTTACATGTGACCGGCAAAATGAAAAGACTGTGATGACTACATTTGGGGAAATGATGAACAAGGCAAGCAAAAACAAAATAGCAGACTTATGACACCTAAAAGGTCAATTGGCGATTCTGTTTTCTCAGAATGCAAAATCAGTGGAGTTAAGGCAAAATATGACTTCAACTGATATTTTTTAAAGTCTATTTTATTGCATATACTTAATAAATCTGTAGAACATGTTTTCACAAGATAGATATCTTTGAAACTGAGAAAATTATCAAATCAGAGGGGTAAAAAAAAATGCTATATACGCAAATGTAGAAAATTACATTAAAAAGGTGATGTTGGGGGGATTGATTATTTTTGTCACATTGGCCATGTCAGGTTCAACCAGTAACTGATTGTAATAACAGCAACAGCAAGAATAAAATTATAGTCTTGCTTTTATAGTTACACATATGAGCATTTCTACAACATTAATCAGATTTAATGACAGATATTGAGACACCTAATAATTCTTCTGTGTCTGAGTTTTTATAACTGACCCATCGTCACCAAGCTGTGGGTCACTAGAAGTTTTGCTCTTTTCCATGTGGCTTTGCTACAGAAGGCAAAATCACAGTGATTTATTGAATGTAGTCAAAACTCTGTTTGTAAAGAGAGACACTCTGCTTTCATCTGTAACAAAGAGCCTTGACAATCTAATCTTGGCCTTTTGCTGTGTTTCATTATACATTAATTATATTGATTTTTTTTTTAATCCAGTAACTTTGTGTGACCTCTCTGTTTGATGGCAGAGATTATTTATACAGTAGGCCAGACAAATATTCGTGTGACATTCAATCTTATCTCCAGTGTGATTTTGATATAATAACAGCTTGTATTAACCCCTTCACATCTCTATTTGCTAAAGTGCTCTCCTTCAAGGAACCAGTTTTAACTGCTGACAGCTAGAGGTAGCAGCTTCAGTTTTCTCTAAAATGTTTGCTGAAGTATATTCACCCAAAAGTAGGTGCTACTCAGGGTAACCTGCATGAATGAGGGTGTTGCGTCTCACAGTTACTTTGCCTTCATGCTGTTCTCCTACCTCATCCCACAGAAAGCAAACCCTGCTCCACTCACACCAAAAGGTTCAGGTTCGCAGGCAGCGCCTCTGAGCATCTTTGTTCCTCTGGGTGGTGTGAACTTGCCTATATCTCACTGTAGATCCCCTGCAAAGAGTTTGAAATAGTAAATACATGTAGATTAAGGCCACAGCGAGCATCAAACACTTCCAGGCTTGATACCTATCAGACACTAATTCAGAGGTTGTGATGTTTGAATAGCTCAGGGAACCCTGAATCCCAGCAGCAGTTTACCTGGTTTCAGTTCTCTGTGCAAGCCTCAAGCTCTTTAAAACTGACTGAAGTCCCAGACTCCTGTCTCTCATCCTCTGGGGAAAAGTAGTGGCTCTGAAACCTGAAAAAGAAAGTACTCTTGCTATTACTAGCAACAATATAATAATAATAAACTGAAATTAAACTACTGAAATCAGAAATGCCTCAGGATAAAAGGCAGAGGCAAATTTCTTGCCAAAAGCAGCTGGGCAAACTGTTTTACTTTTGTAAGAAGCAGTGCAGAAGTGAGTAGCCTAACTGTGGAAAACAATTGTGAATGATCTAGAGAAATGTGCCACCCTGTTTTAGCAGCATATCCTTTTACTGTCAGTAACAGCCTTCTGGTTCTCTTACTGAGAATTTCAGGCTGCTACCTTCTGCTCTGCCTGCAGCCAAGCCTCTGTTCCTGTAGCTAGCACGGTTCAGGCACATTCGTCCCCAAGTTTTGGCTTCCTGCTTCGTGGGATGGGTAGCCAGAGAAAATGGACCTCTTGAATTCCTGTGGTCTGGGTCATATGACTTCTTGTTTTATTAGCACTTTTTTAGAGGATAAAAAGATGAAAGAATGACATTTTAGATTCTGTTACTAACAGCCAAATGTAGAGGAGAAAAGCCTCCATGAAGCCTCAGACGAGAAGAGCAGGAATTTGGAATATCGGGGATTCCTCCATTTCTGGGTTAGCAGCAAGCTCCTTTAAAAATCCAGTCCCTCCACTATGAAAGAAAATTTTTGCTGTTGCATTTGATGAGGTATAAACCAATATAAATAAATTATTGTTGGCTGTTGTCTCATGGACACTTTTCCCTTAAGTTGTGCAATTGCGCATGACTACGATGCCTTTGGTCTGGATCTCCCTTTTTCTCCATCAGTACTGCCTACCTTTCTCCCTACTGCATGTGGAAAGGCTTGTTCCTGGAAAGCCGCGTATTAATTTGAGGAGAAAAGAGGAGTTTCATATGCATCCTGGCATTGGAGCCCTGTGATAGACCTAGACATTAAAGTAAGAAGTAGCCTTCTGTCTCAAACTGCCCTTTACAAGAGATGCCTTTATATGTATTTGAAAGCCCTATCATATTTAAATTGCTTTTAGAGTAAATCTCTGGGGAATTTACCCTTTCCTTTATCAGTATAAAATAGCAATCACTTAAGAACGTAATCCTAACGGTGGTGAAAGCTGGAGACTCATGTCATCAGTGCCTACAGCCCCCAGGGTCTATTACTCGGTTGGTAGCGCTCTTTTCTGTTTCTGGGCCGGGAGAGACAGAGTGGCTGAAGAATACAAAGAGATGTGAACAGCTGATGCTAGTTTGGGTGCCTGAAGCCAGTGCTAAAGGGATCATTTACATTTTTCAAAGCCCCTGCTAAGCTATAGCTCACTCTTGTAGGTACTGAAAAGCCTTTCATTCCATGGCTAGTCCCAGGGAATAGCCCTACCTGGGGTTAGTAATGCTGACTACAGCAAAAGGGGTGAAGCCAAAGCTTTTATGTATTAACTCTCCACACAGGAACTCACACTCTGCAGCATGCTTTTAGCTTTGTCATACCGCAGTAAATCAAAGCATTTCTGGATTATTTCTCCAACTAGGCAAACTCACACTTGCGCTATCACTTCATGGAGCAGCTGGCCCGTGGTAGGATGACTTGCCAGAAGAGCTCAATACTTCCTAGAAAATAATTGTCTGGCTTATCTATGCATGCACAACATTGTGAACAACACTTCGGGTGCCACTAATGACATAAATTACTTTTTCCTCTTTTTTTTTGAGCCTGACCCACAATTTAATGCAGAAAATTCACAGCCTTCCCTAGTCCGACTTGCCATGAGACAACCTCTCACTTTTCTTTTCTCACCAGAGTTTCTGCAGTTCTAGTTTTAAGTATTTCTAAACTATTTTCCACGGGCTAGCAAAATTAATTGCTGGGGAACAAATAATGGCAACTGTCAGTTTTCAAAAGTTAGTGCAACACAGACTACCTTATCATCTAGTTCTAAAAATTATGCTTACCCAACCAGAATAGAAAAATAGCACCAAATGGCATATATGTCATTGCCACAAAGTGACAACAAGCAAGCAATAAATGCTCATATCAAATTATTCATCAGTAAGTTAAAGACTGTCAATTAGTTTGACAAAAAAAATCCCTAAAGCTGAAATAAAATATTTTTGATGGGGAATAAATGAGAACTAGGGGTTTTTTTGTGTTTCTGTCATGGCTGTTTCTCTTCATGTGCTTAATGCCATATATTCGTATGTGTGTCTGTGCGTGTATCACGTAGTAGTTTGGGATATTAAGCTTACAATTCAGGATGAGTTTCTTACCTAAACAAAAATAATGAGGATATTCCACTGATTGTTTGGGGTTTTTTAAAACATATCCAGGGAAGCAGTTCCAGTAGGAAGTTATTTGGCACGTCAATGGAAATTTTGGTGATTAGAGGATAAAGGTCACTTGAACACAAACTTATACAAAACTTTGTTCTATGAGTCACTCCATGTAGCTTTAAAGACAAAAAACAAAAAAAAGGAAAAAAATCCCAAACTTTATTTAACATGCAAAATGAAGTCATTGGCTAAGAAATATGGAGAAACCAATGGGAAAATTCTTGTAGAAAAGTAACCCTTGCCCAGGATTCATGTGGTGTCTTTTGACAAGCAATTCAAATGAGGGGACAACAGTTGGAACACCTGAAAATTACCGTCAAAACTCTTCAGTAAACACAACTTTACATCATGGATGTTTTTAACCTCCTGACTCTTATCTGTTTGTGTTCTTTAAAGCAATGTCGGGGTCAGAGATGGAGATCGGTAGATGAGTTGTAGTATTACATCAAACGGAGCCTACATAAACATATACACTACTTTCACTTCATTGATGTCCCACGGCCTATACAAAAGCATTGCTTTGTTGATTGATACTGCCCTAAGTTATCATAACCTTTTTTAACTTATGTGCATTACATTTATGTAAATGAAATACAAAAGACTGATTTTTGTGGGTCTACCTTTTGCGCAGAAGAACAACTGCTCACAAAGTCTGCTTTAGCAGACTTTCAGGTTTCCTTATGTTGATCGTACAAATGACAGCAAGAGAAAAAAGGCTGGGCCATCATTTAGAGTTGACCTGCAATCATAAAGGAAACAAAACAAAATCACCTTCAAAATGTTTTCTAATGGGAAGGGGGGAGGGGGATTGTTTATCTTTTGTTTATATTGCTGGGTAAACTGAAAAAATCTAGCTTCTAAAAGGCTGCCAGTTGCTAAGAACTGCCTGGGCACTTCAGATACTGCCAGCTGCTCAATAGCAAGGAAAAACATGCCTGAAAATATGATAGTATTTTGGAAGAACAGATTCTTCTGAAACTAATGAAAGTGCCGTGATGTAGGCCTGTGCATCAGACTGGGACTCTGCTCTTGTATTAAGTGTCTGTATTGATTTGGTTCCTTAATATGGTGGCGATGAGTTATAAAACTCGTTTTAAAAACATCTCATGTGTTTCATGAAAAGCTGTTTCCTCTGACTTCATGTCTTTTTTTTAAAAAAAAAAAAAAAATAGACGGAAAAGCTGCAGGCAGAATGGCAACAGTCACCCTGGTGTATAGTCATTTCAGGGGCAAGTAGCTTCTGTTAAGCAGTTGGTTCTGCTCAATTCTGTTCATACAAAGCTATCTAGCACAGCAGAGAGACATACATAGATAAGTGAATGAATACATGCATACACATATACAAATGCATATGAGCTCTTTGGGTCTTTGTCATTTTACAACTGGGTCTACTTTTCATTTGTAAGGGTTTTTTCATGTTTCCTCATGAAAGGGACTTTGATTTGCATTGTTTCCTTTTTCTCTTTGAGGGAGCAAAGAAGGTATATATCTGTATAGCTTTCATTCCACATGGAATCATAAGAGAATCATGATTTCCTAAGACAGATGTACAAGAAAAAAATTAGAAATGAAAGGGGGGAAAGTGCATTAGAGCTTCAAAAGTCTAATTGTGATGCCCTGAATAAATTGTTGTGCCCTAGATTTTCAGCCAAAATTTGTTCCTGGTCAGATATATGAAGTCCACAGTATTTTTTTTTCAATACGTAAAACTAATTTTACTTAAAATGCTGAAAAAATACTAGTTGATTTTAAGGGCTGCCAACTTTTGTGTATCCAGACAGAGATCTCTAAAACAGTCTGAATTTTAAAAAGAATAAATAAATGAGGTAAAATGAAAATGCCTTAAGTTGTAGAAGTCTGTAACCAATAAGGATACTTTTAAGAACTGAGTTATGAGTATAGGGGGGTAAAAATTCACAACATTAGAAATAAAACCTTTGGCATCGACACCAGAAAATGAAGAGTGAATAACAGAACATTAAATAATGCTCTGCAATTCTGGTTGTCTTTCTTTTAAACCATGTAGTTATAAAAAAGAACTAGATGAAAAAAAAACAAAACAAACAAACAAACACAAAAACACCAACAACCAAACAAAAATCACGCTACATTAGATGACTACAGTGGAATTTGCTATTCCAAGCTCAGTATACACTACAAATACCAGGATAAAATAATCTCGTTCAGCACAGTGATGTTTGAATACTTTTGCTTTTATTACAGTGACAACCGTTGTATGTGAAGCAGAGGAATGACATTTTTTCCCCCCTCAGATGATATATGAGGACACGGAGAGGGTAACAGGACCGACAGAAAAGCAGGTATCTCATTTATTTCTGAACTGTTTGACAGACACAGGTTTCCCCCAAGTGCATGTTTTGAGGACTGATAGTCCTCTCATCCCAGCAGCAGTAGCAAAGTTGAGCCCAGACAAGGGGAGATCCCTTCAGCTTCGGCTGCGCAGCCCCTCCCGGAGGTTAAAGCAAGGACTCCTACGTGCATGTGTGCAGTGATTACAGGAGCCTGATGGCTTTATTACCCTTGGGGCCTCATCCTTGGTATGTCAGTGTCTCCTAACCTGTAGCCACATGGCGAAAATTAAACAAGGGTTTGTTGCATTTGTTGCTGTGGAAATATGAAGTCAGTTGCTTCAGTTTCAACGGGATTTCCTTCCTCCCTTTCCCCCCTCCCCGCCCCCTTTTTTAAAAAAAAAAAAAAAAAGAAACATTTACATTTTTATCAAATGTCAGGAACAGGAGACAGGACACATTTGTGACGGCAAAAGGGGAGTGGACACCCCCCATTCATCCGTTCCTCTCTGTCCGTTTCCCCTCCATCTCCGTCACATTTGTCCTCGTTAACTGTGCTACGGCAGGGAGGTGGGGGTGAGGGAATAAAAGCATTCCTGCATGTCTGGAGGAAAGAGAAAAGATAAAGGGGGAAAGTGAAAGGGGAGGGGAAGAGTGGTCAGGGACTTGAACTGCCAGTGAAATGATGCTTCTCCAGCCCTCCTGTTCAGATAATAGTTAACTCGAGGGTTAAAGATTAATAGCCAGGCAAAGCACTGTATAAATGGCCCGGGCGAACGGAACGTATGTAAACTGCCTCCCGCTCCTCAGCCTGCGGAGCTATCCTCTCCTCTCTGCGNCGCGCCGGGCGTAGGGGGACCGGAGCTGGGTGCCGGAGGCTTGGGGAAATGAGCAAAGTTAGGCGGTCGCTGGAAAATTAGGGAAGCTGGATCGCGTGTTCTAGGAAAGCGTGCTCTGACCTCGGCGAGGTGAGGCGCATCCTGCTGCGGAGCCGAGAGGTGTTTGCAGCAGGATGTTATGCCACAGGCAGCAAGCAGGAAAAACCCTGAAGTGTAGTAATGGGACTACGCAAAATAATCAGAATAAGGTTTGGGGGAAGCTACAGACAATTTTTCTTTGGTAGCAAACAGTAAATAGAGTAGGACAAATCTTTTCAAGACTTTGACTACGTCTGTGTCCAAAAGTCATGATAAAGAAATAAAAAAGAGACCTAAATATGTTTTGTGCCTGACTTCATTTTGAGAATAAAACGTATCTGAAGGGATGCAGTGCTAGCTAATCTATCTTTGAGCAAAAAGACATATGGAGCATCTTATGCTGTATGATGATCAGGAACTTCTTCAGTGTTATTTCATTATTTTACGGTTTATTATTTTCATCATCATCACTGCTATGTTCATGCAGTGATGATTAAGGTAACTCAGTAGCATTGCAAAAATAATCATTGTGGACTTGAAATAACAATGACATTGGTGGCAGTAAGTGGAGTTTCCCTTGTACTTGAGTAGGCAGGTAGGGGAGAGAACAGTGACTAAACTGTTGAAGCCTCCTGCAGTTAGAAAGGTCTAGGATTAGATTTGATTTGATTATTTCCTTGTTTTTATTATCTCTTTCTTTCCATCCTCCTTTTTCCACCTCCATTTTTCCTTAACCATTGTCAAGGAGGAAACAGGTGGGGTTTAATCCATTGGATGATTGTTTGCAGCCTTGATACAAGAAGTTATTTAGACACTTTTATCCCTTGATGAGTTCCTGCAATTGCAAAGAGCTTTTGTTGCTTCCACCGGGAGAGTTCACACGTGCTAAATTAGGCACTGGCGTGCGGGCCATGACCAGACAGTTTCTGCCAATCCCTGGCTACTTGATCCAGTGCAAGTAAGCGTGAGCTACTGCTGGCTCCTCTGAATTGCTACCCCTTCTTATATGTAAGGCAAGCCACAGAACAAAGTAAAGGATGCCATGGAATCAGGTCCAGCCCAGTTCCTCTCCTGAATAAAAGCTGAAACATCATGCTGACAAAAATCTAAATTCATTACAAGTTTAACTCCAGTCTTTCCTCGTCTAGAAAAGTCTCTGCAATCCACTGTGGTCAAGAAAGGTTTTTCATTTTTAATAGACTGGCCACAGGATTGTCTTTGGGATTAGAGTGATTTTGAAAGATCAACCAACTTGTTATGCCAACTTGAAATAACCAACTTGTTAGAGAACAGTTGGTGTCCTCCTATGACTTTATGACAAAAGCTTAATTTCCTGCGCTGCACATATGTTTTATTACTCCTGCAAGAGCTACCGTAATGGATCTGTCTCAGATATTACTTTTTGTTGCTGTTGTTGATTCTTCTTCTTCACCTGTTTGACATGAAGAAATAAATGCAAAAGTTCACTGAAGATGTTCACCTTAGTATATCATTCCTTTCCAGACTCTATCGAACCTGAAGACATGCCTTTGGAAAGTACTGAAATGACACAGGATCAGCTGCTGAACTATCAGTTGATGTTTCCCATAGGCCAGGACAAATCCATCCCCTGGAATGCCATCACTGCATATGAAAACATGAAAGCAAAGAGATTATCTGAACTCAGGAAATGGAAAGAGCAGGTGGGTTTTCTTTGCAAACCTTTCAGAGACTGTTTCAGTACATGCTATGGATTCAGACTAGAAAATGAAAACATGCATAAAATTCTAGCAGCAACACTGGGAGAACAGTATTTTGGGTAGCCAGAAGACAGACTTCTGGAATGCTTGAGGAATCACATGCTTGAGGAAAAGGCAAACTGGCAGGAATAATAAAAAGAGCTGTGTATCAGATAGATGTGTCCTACACAGACTCCATACAGAGGCTGAATCTTTCTCTACATTTGCTATCAGATTATTTCCAGGACCTAATTTTGAAATCTTGAGACTCCTTTGGTAATTTAGTTAAAAAACAAAAGGTATTTGTCACTGGTCCAATGCTCAGTGAAATAAAATGGGATCCTTATAGTTATTGATGATTGTTATAATGAACATCAGTGCAAACCAAAACGTGTTTCTTTATGAGCATAAGGAAACAGTATTAAGTAGATGCATGTAAAGACAGAAAGCTCAGCAATTAAATTAGATTTTTACCATCAACACTGCAAAATTACAGTGGGTGTTGGAGGTGTCCGGCCTTTGCAACCAGGTCTGTATTCCACTTGAGGGCACCAGAGAACCACAGTTAGACCAGTTCCAGGCAGCCAGCACTCCCACAGCACGAAGCTGCTGTAGAACTGGGCACCACAGAAGCCCAGTTTCATAATGGTAACAGACAACGTGAAAAAAAGAGCAAAAAGCTACTAACCAGCGCACCATCCAGAACAGACTTCATCAGTCATCTGGTTTGAACTATTATGCTAAGTAGTGGTAGCTCCAGGTCTGATTTTTAGGCTTCTGCTTTTCTCAGCCAGAGCCACAGATAAACCTGTTGACTTGAGTAGGACCACTTATGTGAGGGCCTGACACAGGGAGGTCTTGCAAAAGCAGAGGGTATGATTATTTTCACACATTATTTTTATATTTGTTCAGTCACTTCTCCTCCCCTTTGATTCATTTAAACATGTTAGGTACTATTAATGCATGGCAAATACGACTTTGCAAAAGAGAGTGAGCAAATTGCGAGCAAATTGTGAAAATAGTGGATATTGCAAACAGTTCTCCATCCCCTGTTTCTGACACTTTGGGTTTGGGTCTCAGAGTCACAGGGGTGCTCTCTATTCTGCTTTGGCGACAGCTCTATCCAGTACAAAAGATAACAAACATTCAGATGTTTGTTCTCGCACTGTCTATATATGTCTTGCACCTATTCTCCATACATCAACAGAGCACAGGGCCATGACAACCCAGAAAACGTGGCTAGTCTCACGTACACCAGCCTCCTAACGTGCACCTCCCCATAATAGGAGAGAATGTACCCTCTGAGCAGTAATGTGTTTACTTAGTACAGGTTAAATTTCCTTGTGTGGCAATTGCAGGACTTAAATCCTCATGTTTCTGAGGACAGAAAATACCTCAAAGAATAAAAACAAAGGCCTGAATGCAACACCAGAGTTTTCTGGCTATGCTTCTACTGAAACAAGTTAAAATAACTTGCAAAGCAGCCTGGTGCAGGTGATATGTCTAATATGTATTTTTAGCTTTTTCCTAGCTTTATGCTGATCACTGTTTGGTTAGCTTGTTTCTTTGTGATTTCGGTATTGACAACCTTTGTGTGGTATTCCTGCAGGGACCTTGTCAGAAGGAGCTTTACAGAGCCCTGTATAAATTGGCAAAGGCTCAGCAGAGAAGTGGAGGGGAGATTTACAAATTCTACTTGCCCAACTGCAACAAGAATGGATTTTACCACAGCAAACAGGTACGTGCCTGTTCCGCTGTCTTCTTACAGCCGTGCTGCCACTGGCCTAACACGGCCAACCCTTAGAGCACTCTGCTCCCAAACTCACAAGTCTGCAGCTGCTGGAAAAGCAGGTTGTGAAAACAGGGATACTTGGTGGTGGGAGCAGATGGTTTGTCCTTTTAAAAGTGAGCTGCATGCTGGGGGCTGACAGCAGTGGAGACAGGAGTCTTTTCCATTCACAGAACAGGTGCATGGAAGATCTTCTCCAAATTCCTTTAACCCTGTCTGCTCCCAGGCCAAGTGAAGCTCCATGTACCTGATTTGTTAGCATATTTCCATTTGACACTAATTCATAATATCCACCATACTGCCTGCAAAGCCCACTGAATATATAATAACCACTATCGAGAAAGGAGGCTCTCAGCTTCCAGGCAGTGAAAAACTCACAGGCATTAAAAATCTCTCTAGAGCAGAATTAGCCTTCTGAAAGTAGAACAAAAATACTGATTTGTGCTGGTTATGGATTATGTTATATGCTCATTTCCATTACAGCCTCAAAAAACCCCTATTGCCAAGTTACTCTGAGAGTAATCTGCAAACGTAACTAACGCTCCAAACCTCAAGCCACACCCTTGTAACCGCAGGTCGTGCACACAAATTTAGTAGGTCTGCACAAATCTGTGTCATCGAGATTCCTTGTTTTGAGGCACGGCACCACTGTGTGACTCACAAACATTGTGACCTGGGATCTAATCAGGCACAAACAGAAATCTGTTTAACCACCTTTCACCCCCAAAAAACTACCCTATTTTCCTCCTTGCGTGAAGAGCCACACCACCCAGTCATTGCTCTCACCATACCAGCTCATATATTCTGCCATTTTTTGGTTTGTCACACTGGAAAATACTGATGATTTATACTTCTGTTTACCATGGATCGAGCTGACTGTGTTAAATCTGAAGCTGCTTGTGTAGTATCTGAGCAGCAGTCATGGTTCCCTGACAAAGTGGCTCTGGTCAGAGGCTCTGTCGAAGCAGAGGCCACAACGATCAAAACAAATCTGTGCATGGCAAGTCCCCACCTTCTGATTGTAGTACTGTACAACACTTCTATTTGCAGGCAAGCTTCTGCTTACAGTTACTTATTGTGGGTTTTGCTTTGCTAATAATATTCTAGTGTGAAACTTCACTGGATGGAGAGTCTGCTGGCTGCTGGTGTGTTTATCCAAAAAGTGGAAGAAGAATTCCTGAATCTCCAGAAACGAAAGGAGACCCCGAATGCCAACAGTATCTCAACTCACAAGAATAAAGCTAAACACATTCATTCACACCAAGTTTTCTGTGGGGCCTGATCTGGTCAGGAGCCATTTCAGTAAGGTAGTTTTGTGCACCTGATTTTCAGCATATGAGTAACCCCATAAAGTAGCTTTTTTACTGCACTAGGATTACTCAGATGCTCGAGTGACAGATAGGAGCAACTGCAAGATCAAGTCCTACAATCTTGTATATTTTGTTTGTATAATATTATACATACCCTTCTATGTAAAGCTGTTGCATTATTTATTTCACAGTACATGTATTTTGTCTCCGTGTGTTGTTACTAATTTATATCCTCAAACACTTCATAACTTTATATGTAAATACTTAATATTATTGCTCTTAAATGTATGCATCTTTTGTTGGAAGAAAGTTGCTACTTAAATCTTGAAATGGCATAACTATATGGGGAAAAACAGCTTGTAAACTTGCATATTTTTTTTACTATGTATTTATAGATGTAAAACTGAATTTTAAAAAATAGCTTCCAGTAGAGAACACTCTTAGAAACTTATTTAAAAACTTGTTTTGTTTATATATAAAGTTGCTTTTGCACCGCTATTTCAATGTCAAGCATTTCTTAAAAAAGAACACCGAAACCTTGATTATATACTGAAGCTCCTGATATGCCAGTATTTGTTTCTATTTTCCAAACATATGCACCTGAAAAATGGCAAACCTAAAAGGGTATTCTGTGCCACCTTTGACAGGTGTAAGTTGTTCATATGTTGACATTGTCGTGTTATTTAAGACAAGCTATTAAATAATGTCTACTACACCGTCCCAGTCTCTTTCTGAGTGTTCTCATTCAGCAGCCCAACCTCAGCAGGACAGAACCCCAGCAGGATGGCGCAGCGGCAGGTGGGAGCGTAGACCGTAGCCTCTTGCAAATCTTCCTCTGAACTCCTAGCTCCATTTTCCTGCAATGAGTTTTCTTCTTTTGCTCTCCCTGCACCATTTCCCTTCTCCCATCCTCTCCAATCCCAGCTGTGCTCTGCAAGACTTTGCCTTGGGCAAAGCAGCAGCCTCCAAGGGAAGTTATTAAAAGGTTTTCTGAATAGGAAAGCTAGATGTCTTTCTCTGCTTGAAAGCCCAAGGCAGCAGTATTAGCGTACTTAAAAGATAACAATGAGACTAGAAAGAACTATTTCCTGCACAGAAAGTTAAGAGGTCATAAAAGGGAGGCTGGGGAAAAGCTGAGCCTTACTCTTTTTGCTGAAATCAGAGAAGAGGGTCTCCTTGGCTTGGGATGCAGTCCCTTTCCCTCCCCGACATGTTCCTTCTACTTAGTGGTTGCAGAGAAAAAGAGAGCAAACAAGTGACTGCGCTGCTGGCTTCAGACTGGGTTTGTTCATGGAGAAACTGGTGTGGGAGTTAGCAAGTCCCAGAGGTGGAAACAGACTGCTCCAACCCTGCCTGAGAAAACAGGCGGAGAGGAGAGTAATAACATTTTCTAAGAGCCCGGCAGGAGAGAAACTCAGCATAAAATCCTCCTGCCGTTTATTGGCACAAGCTTTGGCTTTTAAATGGGAGCAGAGCGGCTTGTAGAAACTGTAAAGCCGAAGTGCAAAGATTGCTGCTCTTCATATCATGGATCTGAGGCATCCCACGTTGTGCTTGCTGAATGTGTTGGCTGTCTTTGCATATCAATGTCAGCTGATCCGATTGGGGTGTAATAAAGCGCTCCAGATTTAAAGGTATGGATGTAGTGCTGAGCTTCTTTGTAAAGTGTTTTGAGATCTTCCCGAGAAAAGCACTGCAAAAGCAGTTGATGGCACTGGTATTATAAATAATTAATGTCTAACCTCGCTTTGATGAGCTGGCTAAAACTGTGTTACAACACCGCATTCACTGTTTCTAAATGTTTGGCAATTATTTTATCAAAATAATGAAGATGCAGCAAATTTGGGCAGAACCTTTGAATCCTTTCATGAAGATTATCCAGCATTGAATAAGTAGCTGTCATGTGGCATTGCCGAGGGAAAACGGCAAAGAAAGGAGGGAGATCACATACTTACAGCTATAGCACACACTTAAGAGCACTCTTGACTTCTCTCACCCCATTAACCTCCTGTAAAGGTTAGTCTCTAAAGAGCAGAAATTGGTTCTTTTTTGTTGGGATCATTGTATATATAGTGGAAAAGTTCATCAAGTTAATAATTATTAGTATCAGTCTATTTGCAGTATAGCAATCCAGTGGGCACCTATTTCCAATGTTTTGCAGGGTGGCAGGTTCCCATTCTAGCTGCAAGACATTAGAGTTTTAACAGGGACACAGTTGGGGAAACTCCTTCCTTTAAATATTAAGTAAGTACCAGGAGCAGAAGTTGCTTCATACAGCATTCAGGCATGACAGGCCAATTTCTTAGAAGGGTTTAGCTCCTCACCTCCCACTGAAAGCAACAGGGGATGGGTGCTTCCTTATCTGCAATCTGGCCTCATATGACATCCTGCCAGGACTCTCCAGGACAGCCTGCTGCTGAGCTACTCTGGAATGGGGTGTCTGACATGGACCAGACTCTTCCATATACTGGGATTAAGACTAATGGAAAGAGGCAAAGAAGGCAAATTTTATCTCCCCTAGCACAGCGCAGCTAGAAGCTCGAACTACATGTAGGCCATTGTGATTTGTCCTGATTTTTATGATCAGCCTCAGTAACAAGCTGAAAAATCAAAGATCTCTCATTTTCCTTTGTTTTGGTTTGTGGGACGCTTTTTTTTTTTTTCCTGGCATGTGTCAGCTGGCAATCCTGGCTTCAGGATGTGCCTGCTGCACTGGTGCCACCTATTCTGGTGAGCCAAGCCTGATGGGAATGAGTGGGAAAACAGGGAAGGTGACACAGGATGCTCTTAGCAGCCCAGGTCACCTGGTGTGCAGTTGGATATGTAAAGAGGATGTACTGTTCCGCGTTATTTCAGCTCCCTCCTCCACACCCTCTTGCACTCCTACCCCACCTAAAAAAAATAATTGGTGGGATAGTCACAAGTGAGCATCAGTAATGTTTGGTTCACATTATCTGAGAACCCTACCTACCCAGTTTGTGTTTCTTCCTGCCAAAAGCCTGCCAGGTTTGCTGCAACAGGGTTACAGGGTTTGTTCCAGCCATGCCTCCTCCTGCCCCTGGCCCACTGCCAGCTGCAAAACGCTCATAGCGCAGAAATGAGGGCACTGCCCTCTGCACTTTATTTTCTACCCTCCTTTTCCCCTAAAGCTGTCCAAGACAACCTAGTCACCTGGTATTGGGCTCTGCTCATACTGAGTCAGTTCTGATCAGCACTTTGAGGTACAGCAGAGACACATTCAAGGGGAATGAAAGGCGAGAGAGAAAATGAGGGTGGAGGGGAGCCCACACTAATAATGAAGTCTTATCAGTATCGCTGTCACTTCTCTACTATATGAACACAAAGGCAAAACAGGCAGGGAACAGCTTTCTACAGACCCAGTCCAAAACACAATCAGCTATTAAGCACATCAAAATGTAGCCTTTTCAGTTCCCAAATCAATATATTCCTTCGACCTTGCATTTGCTAATGAGAGTTCTAAACACACCACAAAATAAAGAGGCAAACAGTAAATGCATCACATATAGCTTTCATTCCTCAAGGGGAAAAAAAGTGAGATGGAAAAGAATGGCACACAGCAGAGGCTTATCACAGGATTTGCTACACTCCGGGAAAGCGCTCAGCTCCCATAGCATCAGACGCTACATGGGAGCCCCAACAAAACACTAAAGCAGAGCATTTCTTTTTTTTTTTCTGGACAGTCAAAACCAAAGATGTTTGTGCTTTACCAGCAGTCTAGCAGCACTGACTTTGCAGAACTAGGTACGTTATTTTTTTCTACCCACATCCCTGTCTTGCTATTGCAGAACATCACCAATGTCTAATCGTCACCTAACCCATTATAGTAATAATAAAAAGTATCGGTGAAAAGAAAGGATCCAAGTGACTCATTCCAAGCCAGACTCTCAGTCCATGCTGCACATTGAATGAACAAGTAAGTCCTACCTCTATCTTTAGACACCACCTTTGAAGTGGCTCTTCTTTTCCTCGGCTACACGCCACTGAACCCAGTAGCTTAAACTGCCTCCCCAGGCTGCACTAACAACAAGTCCCAGGTTTTATGTTTGCCAAAAGAGTTTGTATTTATGGACCAATTATTTTATGCACTTTTTTGTACATTGCATTGAAAAGGAGGGATTCAGACTGCACAGGAAAGTTGGCTCTGAGCATCTTAACAAACACCTAATTGTGTTTTGTACATCTGCCGCCTTTAAGACTTGGGTAGATGGTATATAGTAAGTAAAAATAGTAAAGTTGAGGCAAATGGAGGGCTTCTCTTACTGACGTGTCACCCTATATTACCTAGGCACATTGAGGTAAAGGCAGAAGAGAACAAAGAAGAAGAGGATCTGCCGGGAGCACAGCCAGTTAGTTTTATATTACCAGAAAGTACCCAAAACAACAGCAGTGGAGCAGGAGCCCAGACATACCAGCACTTGCACTCTATGAGTAATGAAAACAGTTCTGAGGATAGCTCTGTCAACAAACAAAGGCTTTATTTTATTTTCCCTCCTTTCCTCCTCCCTTGGTCTACCTCCTCCCCCAGGGTGTAAAGTTCATCTGCAAGTAAGCTACCGTGAGAGCCTAGGGAGAGGTACCACCTCATACAGGAGAGATGTGGGAGCAACAGAGCTTGTGGATGTTGAAATAGGCTCAAATGAACAAATCTATGCTTAGCCTGTTCCAGATCTTGGCTGTTTCATTTTGCAAAAGTTTCTGCTCACCTTTTCAAACTGTTGGATTATTAGCTCTGAGTGGCAGTATGGGCAGCGCTGGGGAAGACAGAACTGCACACGTGCTTGGCAGCTTGTAGCTTCTTAATGAAACATGTTTTCCCAGTGGAAATACTGCCTGGCCAGTGGGCACAGCTATTCCAGCAGAGCCTCCCTGCTGCAGTTTTGCTGTGCAGCACACGGCACAGGGAGTCTTTCTCCTGTTCTCTGTCTCCTCCAATTGCTGTTAAGCTAACAAAGAGTAGCCCATTGTGCCTACATTGAGGTTTTTAAATGCATAACTATGCCAGTGGTGGTGTGTGATTTTTCTTCTCTGACAGTGCTTTGTAGCTCAGCGGGATGATGAGTACATGCTGAGGTTCCTTGGAAAAGCATCTTAGCATGGGATGTCTTTTCAGCAAAGGTTGACTACAGCATCATCTCCTTTCACATTTTCTTTTTACCTGTTTATTGGTGCTTCAGCAGCTGAGCCTTCCCTATTTAGGCCCAGCAAGGGAACAAAAAAAGACGAGCAGCAACATGTTGCTGGGTAATAGCAGCTGTATGGCAGGATCTGATGGCTGAAGGTTACAGATGGCAACCCTGTGATAAAGCAATAATCACATTTCACATTCAGTCAGCTAGGTCTTTTTTACTGTGTGCAAGTTAAGTGACACATAGCAGACGGAGGAAACAGCTTTCCACCTTGAATATTCTCTGTATGGCATAAGAGGGCGAAAATAGCCTTTGCTCTCCAGTTGCAGGGAGTGAGGGAAATGCACATTCAACCTGGCTCTTGCAAGCAGGTCCCTTCGCTACCTCACTTTTGGAAGTTCTTACCACACGTGGCTGTGGGAAGCAGTCCTCAATGACATTTTCTCCAGCTTTACAGATTTTTTCTGGAGGAAATCTCAGCTGCTTTCTGCAGCAATAACTTCGCTGCCTTTCTGTCCATCCCCACTCATGGAGAGAGCAGTGAGGTGAAATTAGCATTGACAGGGAAAGGCTCTTAAGGAATTTGGATAGGTCAGCAGAAGTGGAAAGCCAGGGTACATACCGAAGCAGGACATGCATTCTGCAAGGATAAAGTGAGATTTGCAGCATTACTCTCTGCTTCTGCTAATACCTGGTCTCCAATTTTCAACTGCAACTTTCAGCCTTTAAGTTGTTTGCATTTTTTTAATATATATACAGGTCAAAAGCAAAAGCAAAGATTTTTACAATGGGATCTTCTCTAAGGCTGGTGTATATGCTTCTACAGCTGCAAAATCTGAATGGAGCGAAATAATAAAATGTAGAGCTTTAAAACTAAAACTTCTGGTGAACAACAAATTTGCACTACTTGCTGGTTTACCAGGGAATTTTCTTTTTCGCAGAAAAAGATGTAACATCTTCTCAATCAAGGCATGTAGACAATCATCTCACGTGCTGAAACTCCAGATGCCAAGCGACCACATCCTGACAGATTCATAGGATCACAGGATGGCTGTGATTAGAAGGGCTCTCTGGAGGTCATCTGGTCCAATCCCTTTGCTCAATGCAAGGTCACATAGAGCTAGTTCGCCAGTACCGTGTCCAGACAGCTTTTGAATATCTCTAGGGATGAAGACTCCAAAATCAAATGAAGGTTAAATACTTTCCTGTTAGAAGAAGATACCCAGTTCCACTGGATGCACCAAAGCGCTTCTAATGGCCTTAAACAAAACGAATTTTGGACACTTGCAGATGAAGGCACTAACTGAAAATACTGACCACAAAAAGCTTGTCTTTGGAATATTCCAATACCCTTTTTGGATCTTATTTTTGGATCTCTCACAAAAAAAAAAAAAAAAAAAAAGAGGGAGTAGGGGGAAGGAAAAGGGGTCCTTTCTAATGTAGGATGGAAGCATGTTCTTCTGATAGAAATTAATAGATGCCAAGAGCTCCTAAAGGCTCAGCAGGACCATGTACAAAACAGCTACCTATATAAACATTTCATTTTGAGTACTAATATGCTTTGACATCCAGGAAAATTGCTCAGCACTTTTCGTACTTTAAATATAATTCCTATTACTAATATGTAAAATCTCTGTGGAGCCATCCTTGCTTACACAGTTTTAGAGAGTGACTAGAGATACCAAAAAATGATTTCCCAAAGGGTCTGTAAAACCATTACTTAAATTTAGGGTTCAGTTCAATACAGAATTACGCTGTGTTAAGGTTGCTATGGAATTTAGTCATAAAAAGTTCAGACTGTACTAAAACCTAATTAATTCTGTGGCTTTGGTATTCATTGAAGCCTCCTTTCCCTGTGCACAAATAGCTAACATTATGCCCTGAAGGACGTGCATGCCAAAAAGGTGGAAAAGGATATTCTGAGCTCAAAAGACTATAGCACAGTAGGTCTATTAAAAAAGGGAACTTTCTCAAATAGTTTGAAAGATAACAGAGCTGCCTACAGGCATCTTTAACTTCTGGTCAATTATAGGGATTTATGCAACTATTTATTACACCAGTTAAAATAAATACTTACCACATCAATCTAGGCTACATATGGTACCCATGTAGCATCGAGAGATGAAATACGCCCAAAAACAAATTAGTAACTTATGCAGCACATACATTGAGCTTTTGTAGTGCCTTCCCATGAAAGTATGCATGTGACGTGTACATAAAGTTAGCAGTTACAAGGATTTTTCTGAGACTTCATAATGTTCACTCAGATCACCTGAGATTCTTGAAAGAGTTTGTTAAAAATAAGGAAAAAAGCTGACATTCACTTATAAAAATTAAGTCTACTGAGCTGAATAAAGTGGTTTTCTAATGCATTGGTTCCACATCTGCCACCAAACCAAAGTCCTCCACTCACAGCAGCTCTTAGCAGGAAGCATTTCTAATCTGTGCGTGGAGGGATATTTTCCCCTGAACTGGTACTGACCTATACATTCGCTTCCTGCTGCCCCACATTGTGCTGCTTGGATGTAGCCCACCAAGCTTTCTGTTTGAGTTGCAGCCTGGCTCACATAATCATGAAAAAAATCTTTGAATGACAAGTAACTTGTCTATTGAATTGAATTTTTGTCTTCATAAAAATAGGAATGCTACGGAAAAAAAAACAAAAAAAAGAAAAGGAAAAAGCCTCCACTGATTATTTTCATTTTAAAGAGTGCATTTTTGTTGGAGGCAGGGGGGGAATAATGTTATTTTGCATTTCATACCAAGAATGCCAGCTGCCAGGAACATCAGAAAGACAATGGGAAATATCCAACATTAGTGCAAGCAACTCTATTCATAAAAACTATCTAAAAGGAAACTTCTGAAAAAAAGGAGACACTTTAAATTACAGGTAAAAATATTTTTTCTTTTGCTCTTTTTAGAGGAGGTCTTTGTCTTAAAGACATCTGTTGGAAACAAAATAACCAAACTGACTTGCACAGCCATGCAGTTTGTTGTGGTTTTTTTTTCCATTATGCCTCTGTGTTTTCTGTTACATATAAAACACCATCAGTACCATTAAAGGAACTTGAATGAAATCTTAAATGATTCATGTGAGAGATTTCTTGCTTGAATCAGTTTGAGTTCCCTGAGATGTAGTACTTTTATAAAACCAAAGTTAGTGCTCTGCAGAGATTAGAGAATTTAATACCACTTTTACTAGCCAGCTGCTTCTATATTTATTTGTTTTAATGGTAGGGCAAAAAAATAATAAAAAAACCAACGTGACAAAATACACCAATCAGGAATACCGCCACAGGCTGTTGAAACATCTCTTGCATACTGGCAAAATGTGGCTTGCAAGGCAGCTATCAACATTTTTTGGTGAGAAGATGCTTTTTACTTTTCAGAAGGCCCATAAAAAAAAAAAAAAGGCAAAATACTAACTCACTTTCATGAATCCAACCCTTATTTTCCTATCTATGGTTACATGCCCAGATATTGGTGTATATATAACTTTATTTCCTCTGTGAAATCATTTGAAAGGAACTGGTTTACAACTTTTTAAAAAAAGGCCCAGCATTTATTTAATTTTTTGCCAACAAATCTTTGCAGGCATTACATTTGCATTAGCAGTAAAAATATTGCAATAAATCTTCACCTCACAAAGCTTTCTGTAACCATCTGTCAGGAAATCTGTATTAGCCTGGAGTAAGGATCACTTCATATATACTTTTTTTTCCTACTCCAAGTACAAAAAAAAAATTGTTTCAATGATGATGTGAACTCATTTCATTAAATAGGAATTCGGAAGATGTGCAGAATGCACACAGGGCTGTTCAGCTAATACATTTCAAGGTAAGGCTTCATTTATGGTGATTGAGCGTCTTGATCCTGGCAAGTTGCATATCCAAAGCTTTCCATGTCTTTGTTTCAATACATTTGCCATTGCTGGCAGGAACAAGGGTGGTTGTAATTCATGGGGTGGGAGAGGAATGGGCTCCTAAGCCCTGCGGTCTCTCCTCCATCAGCACAACCCACAGCCCCATCGGCTGGAAACCCACTGCCCTCAGCCTCCACAGAGCTCCCAACCCAACAGGAAATTACAGTGTTGATGGTTGCTTTTTTTCTACAGTGACATCAAACATTTATAGTGACACATATAAGAATATATTATATATTTATATAAATATATAAAATATTTATATAAAATATATAAATAAATACATATACAAAATATGGAATTACCTTCCAGAGAGATGTTACATATCAAAGGCCACCTTTCCTTATCCAGATTTCATTGTCATACAGAATTTGCCATGAAACTCAGTAAACAATCAGCCTCAAAAAAAAAAGAAGAAAAAAAACAAATTTTGCCAAAGTCTTCCTTCTGTGAAAGCATCACATACCAGAACAAAACCAAATCGTATCTCTTCCAATTAATAGGACATACAACATCATGGTAGACAGTTGGTTTAAATATTTAAACCCAATGGTTCTTACCCTACGTTTAGATGCAGGCAAATATTTCTACCAAAGTCAAAGCAAGTATGTAATGTAAATAGAGCGTGGGTCTCAACACCCAGGTCCATGATCCCCCCATCTTACTGGCATTGTTTAACCAGGAGTTCCTCGTACGGGATATGGGCTTTGGTAGAGTGTACCAAGACAACAGAGACTAGATACAGCTTTTCAAAATAAATAAGCAAATAGAAAGGGTGGTACTGTAAGGGCAAATTTTTGTCCATGAACATTGCATATTAGTGTGAGTAGGAAATGTAGCCCTGTTGCACAAACTGAAGTGAAGGACAGACAGAAGAATGCTTTACCGAGAGCTTCAGTGCATAATTCAGTGATGGGTACACATTAGAAATACCAATAAAATAAAATAATCAATAAAAAAAATTTTTAAAAAAGATTATCTTGGTATTTGTAGTTACTTCAAATAACAAAACTTAAATCTCTTCTGGAAACATACCCCTTACTCCACAAATTCATTTCTATTATCTAGAATAGGTCAGTGTGTATGCATATGATCTATACATATTTGTAAATCATTCCATACCCTTAGTTCCTCCTTGCATACAGAAGTATACACTAGAATTATTGTGTAGTATTTGGTATTCACATGTTACATTTAAATAAAGTTTATTAAAAAACATTATATTAAATACAGACTAACAGAATATTCATAATATATTTTACAGAAAAAAATAGCCATGTCTTTATTTTAGAAATAAGTTTCTTTAAAAAGTTGAGATTTTTATAAAACTTTTTACCCGTGAAGGTAAGTTTCCCGTCTCAGACCTGTAAAAAAATCTTAACTTTTAAATCGTTGTCGGGCTTTTGTGGGGTTTTTTTTTTTTTTTTTCTTTAACACTTTTACAAGCTCACAATCTATAAATTCTTTAAAATAAAAAAAAAGAAACAGTATCTTTTGGGATCAAATTGGTCACAGGCTGTTCTTTGAAAAAGTCAGTGGAGACTCCCTGAATCCATTCTGAAGTGCCTTTTGTTTTTCTGTCTCTCTGGGTATCAATAGTGCAGGTTTACGTGGAAATTCAGAGCTCGCTTACACGTCCCGTCAGAAGCCTGATGCGCGCCGGTGGCGGGTGCAGCTGCAGCAGCATCCCCCGGGGCCGCGACTCCCTGTCCGCCGCAGGAGGCAAAGCTCTTTACTCCACGCGCAACGCAGTCCACAGTGTTTGCCCAGCCCCTCCAAGGTCTCTGCAAGGTCCAATGGCCACACACAGATGCCAGAAGACCCGGCACCCACTCATCATTTACTTTCCAAGTTATAGCAGTGGACATCTCCTTTTCCCTTCCCGTCATAGCCGGGAAGCGGCTGTCCGTATTTATCCACGCACCAGCAGTAACCTCTCTTTCGGCCTTTGGATGGGCGACACTGAAACAGAGTAAAAGGCACAGTTAGCCTTACTTTTGTTTTCTCCATTTGTAGTGTTATTTAGGAGGGATTCCTCCTCATTTGACAGCTGCCCTTCCATATCCTAGCTGTATCTGACAGAATCAAACAGAATATTACCACTACAAAGTACTACAATAAAGGCTTAACTCTTCTACCTATCAACCCTTGGGGTCAAATTACTCCACAATAAAACTGCTCTGAGAACTACCAGAGAACAGCCTTACGAACTACTACTCCCTGTTATATTAGGCAACACGGTTTGAATACTCCCTTTGAATACCAGGACTACTTACAACAGTATGGGCTGACAACTGGGACCCATCTTTGGAAAAGAATAGATTTGTTCAACGCTAAAGCACAGGTCTGGCAAAGACAGGCCCTGCAGCAATAAATACCCTTGGCTTGCATCTGTTTGCTGGAGGAATTTCAATACTGTAGTTGACATTTATTAACAGACATATAATCCTTCTGTAATGGAGTTATCACTGCAACAACTGCTAGGTGTACTAGAACTTTATACGTGTGTTTTCCTATAAATAAGGTTGCTTATAGGCTAGTTCACAACCTATGTCAGCTTTAGAAGTTGCCTGGTGGAAATTTGCCAGCAATGCTGACCAACCTGGAACTACCACAGGCAACGACACTGGACTTTACAAATAGCAAGGCAGTAAAAATGCATTATAAAGCCTAGTATGTACCAAGTGAAGCTCTCACTGAGGAACTAAGAACGGTAAAAACTAGACTAAAGGAGGTAACATGTTGCAGATTGCATTCAGTATGCAGCCCTGTATGCACATACTGTAAACTTCTGGGACTCTGCAAGGTTTTCACCCACTCAAAAATGTGTCACCAGGACACAGGTTAAATCACTAGGCTTGCCATGGTCAACCTCACTGCCAAGACACGGCCTCCATGTTAGCTCAAGTTCTGACATTTGGTGATACACGATTCACTGCAAATGCTAACAGAGGTGACTGGTTAGTCAGGACAGACTTACAAAGGAGTCTGTGACACAGACATATCTAGCTTTTCAAAGACTGAGGTTTCATCTGTTGCATCACCAACATGAAGGAAGATAAGCTAGACTGAAGCCACTTAATGGCTCTCAATACAGTAAAGTCTACCATGCAAGCAGAGCAAATGCTGCCTCTGAGATCAGACTCTCGGATTCAAATACTTCAGAGGTTCAGGCTGGTACATGTCAGGTAAACATGGTCTCTACAGCTCAACTGCTTGTTCTCCAGAGTCCAATGGGTGTGTCTCCATCTCCCGTGGGGGTATGGAAGTGGCTCACAAAGCCAAGTGTCTTTTCCATGTGCAGGTAGACTAGGAAACATCAAGCAAGTGTTGGGCTTCTCATGCCGCCCAAAGTGCCTCACCCTTTCCACGTACAGTTTAAGACTGCAGGCAAAGGGTGGAATTTGGATAGAACTGAATATGGGCTACTCCTGGGACAGCCTGCACCAGCACAGCGACCCGAGTCAACTAATTTGTGGCGGCACGAAGTAGGGTAGACAGTCTTCACTAGCACCTTGTGAAAGAGAAACGGGAGCAGATCACACGTTGGACAAACTCCTGAACAAGTTTTCACTTGTTTATTTTAGAGTAAATTAAGTAATGTTAGTCACCATAATTGCAAATTAATCTACCCTTGTGATATATTTTTGAATAACAAACACAATGCAGAAATAATACGTCTTCTCTGAATTTGCAGTCCTTCTGCGTTAGCCCTACACAAACAGACAGTAGGAGGATGATAAGACAAAGCTTAAAGTATGTATCAGCTCATTTTAGGAGAGAATGAAGAAGATGAAACTCCTCAGAGAACAGGTACATTACTAATTTGCTAAAGTATATGATTTCAGTTCTAGTCACCTGACTCCCTGGTTTTCTGTACTAAATCCTTAAGTGCAAATCTGTAAAAACTTGTATTTATTGCCTCAAAAGCCTGACTAAGCTTGTGCTTATTCTCCAGGATTTCCGTGAATGACTGCTCTAAGTCCTCTGACGTCAATTTGAAATTTTCCTTTAAATTTTGGTGGTAACTGGACTGGAATTCAGCTTAAGTGGTATTAACATGTAATGACTTAAATTCTTCATGCTCAAAACTGGGGAAATTCATAAACAACACACTTTGCACAATTTAAATTTTACAGAAAATGAAACTTGAGGCAGCAGTTCTTGAGTTGTTTTTCCCAAGAGAGCAGACACAGATGGAACCCAAATTAGAGCACAGGGCTTCTGGCTGCCAGCCTGGTGTTCCAGCAGTGAAACTACACTTCTGCTAATAATAGTAACGCTGCCTCCCCTTTTAGAAGTACTATATGAAGTATGTTACACAACTCTCGCTGATTCATAGGCTTGCATCATTCTCAAAACAAATGATCAATTAAAGTTAACTCATGCTTTTGGAGCTTTTGATTGCTTTTTACAGTTGCATAATCAATTTTTGGAATGAATTACAACATGAAGTTGGTCTGCAGGAACACCTTCCCTACTACTACTATTTTTTATTTATTTCTTCTATACAAACCATTTGGAAAACAAAATGCTTAGATCATCCTACAGCTGAAATAATGCTCTGTGAGGAAACAATTTATCTTTTCCAATCTGCATTTTTTACTACTGCTCAGCCATGCTGTCAGTAGCAATGCACTTCTGATACAAAAGTAATGTTTTTATCCTGAAGCAGCTAGTTTGCATTCCCTACAGAAGTGGTGGACAGTTCACATAGAAAAAAACCCAAATACATAAATACCTGCTCTTCTGAGTTTTGTACTCCATATACATTTCAAGGCTCTACCCAGTTCTGAAGTATGACTTCAGAAGTCCAAAAAGCTGGAAAACTGCCCAAGCAGCGGAGCCGATAATTACTTCTGAAAGAAACACCAGCTGCCAGCTTCCATGCCACCTGCCCCTCTCCCTTCCACAAAGAAGTGCCACAGAGGCATTCGTGGGGCACAGCAGAGCATATGGTATCCCGCTGAATTCCTGGTCAGCCCAGAGGTCTCTGTGGAGCTACAACTGTGGTCTCCCAGAACAGACTGCAGACAGCACTGACATAAACCTCAGGCCATTCTGGCTCCTGCCAAGCCCAGCTCTGTTTTCAGTGGAACAATGCCAGCTCACATTTCGGCAAGTATCTGGCTCTGGTACACACAAATATGGGGCAATTCTATTAACTGTCCCATAGAGTAATTCTACTTTCATCAAAACCTTTTTTTCCATGCTTGAGGCAGAAATTGGTCTGTATCAACCTATTCCATATAAATATACCTATATACCACAGTTGAATAGCACAATGCTATACGTGGAATTTATTAAGACAAAGAATTCTAAATTTTAATAGGTCTGATTTTAGAAGTTCATATATAACACAAGGTGTGAGGTATTTTTCATGTTATAACCTGTCAGGTAAATTAATGTTCTTAAAATTAATTATTAACATATGCAAATTACTCCCTATAGTTTTTCCTGAAAAGTCAGTTTCCAGATACCCACAAGTATCTTGACAAGTAACTGCTTTCAACTTGACTGGAAGAGCAGGTGACTAGGATGGCAGAACATACTAAAAGGTGAAGTGCCTCCGGAATGAGCTTTAATGATTTCCAGGGTGATCCTAATACCAGATTCCTACTATCACACATCTATCTACATTATCATATCACAGAATTATTGAGGCTGGAATAGACCTCTAACACCGCAACATCAACTAGATCATGTCACTAAGTGCCACACCCAATCTTTCCTTAAACACCTTCAGGGATGGCAACTCCACCACTTTCCTGGGCAGTCCATTCCAGTGTTTAATCACCCTTTCCGTGAGGAAGTGCCTCCTAATATCCAACCTAAACCTCCCCTGGCGCAGCTTCAAGCTGTGCCCTCTCATCCTGTCGCTAGTCGCCTGGGAAAAGAGCCTGACCCCCACCTGACTACAACTTCCCTTCAGGTAGTTGTAGAGAGTGAGAAGGTCCCCCCTGAGTCTCCTCTTCTGCAGGCTAAACAACCCCAGCTCCCTCAGCCTCTTAAGACTTTCCCTCCAGTCCCATCCCCAGCCTCGTCACTCTCCTCTGGACCTGCTCCAGCACCTCAAGACTTTTCGTTAAGTGAGGGGCCCAGAACTGCACCCAGGACTCGAGGTGAGGCCTCACCAGTGCCAAGTACAAGGGGAGAATTACATCCTTACTCCTGCTGACCACACTATTCCTGATCCAAGCCAGGATGCCATTGGCCTTCTGTGCTGCCTGCGCACACTGCTGGCTCATGTTCAGCCGGTTGTCAGCCAGCACTCCCAGGTCTCTCTCTGCCGGGCCACTCTCCAGCCACTCCTCCCCCAGTCTGTAGCGCTGCCTGGGGTTAGTGTGGCCAAAGCGCAGGAGCCTGCACTTGGCCTTGTGAAACCTCATACCGTCGGCCTCAGCCCATCGACTCAGCCTGTCCAGGTCTCTCTGCAGCGTCTTCCTACCCTCCAGCTGATCGACACTCCCCCCCCCAACTTGGTATAATCCGCAAATTTACTAACGGTAGACTCGATCCCCTCATCCAGATCATCAGTAAGGACGTTGAATAGAACTAGGCCCAGTACTGATCCCTGGGGGACACTGCTGGTCACCGGACGCCAAGTGGATGCAGCATCATTCACAACCATTCTCTGTGCCTGGTCATCTGGCCAGTTTTTAACCCAGCACAGGGTGCTCCTAGGAAATGGTTTTGGCAGTTGTTTTCAAAATTAAAAATGTCTCGTTTACGCTCGTTTTTGGATGGATTTATTATTTGCTAACCTATTATTCTGAATTTTGTTGTCACAACAGAATATAATTGAATTACAGATCAAATGTTGCTAATAATAGCACTGAAGGAAATTAATAAAATAGTCCAGCATTCCGCTAATGAGATCAGACACCTGCTCACTGTGTGTAAAATATCAGACCTACATGTTGATGCTCCAAAAAGAAAATGAAACAAAACACAACTGCTGCATGGCCTTGAGGACAGTGAATTCAGTCTGGACAGGACTCACCCACTTTTCAAACTGATACTTTTTTCCTAGGAGCCAATTCTACAAGGGCAACTGAAATACATTATTTTTGGTTTGTATTTTGTTCATGTGAGAAATAGCCTGCCTCTATAAGCCCTAACTGTGAAGGCCTGTTCCCAGGGTTGATTGAGGTTCATTTACAGAAGCACTCCCAACTGCATTTGATGCAGAATGTTTACTTACATGGGCTCCATTTGTGGGCATCTCCTGCAAGATCCTGAGTTGTCTCAAACTACTACTGAAACTACTGGACCTGTGTGAATTGGCATGGCAGTTGGCAAGGCTGGTCAGGTATGAAAGTGCCCCTTCATCCTTGATGTTTGCTGACCGGACAAAGTACAGGAACCTTTCCTAAAGCAGTCTGAAAGTCTCCTGGCAGCAGGGACACTAAAAAGAGGGCAAAAGTGTGTCTTCGCCCTGTACCAACACCTTATTCTCATAAATCAACTTCTAGGGACAAAGACTAGGTAAGTATATTATCCATCTTCCCTACCTTTTTCCCCTTTTTTTTTTTATGCCTCAGTGGCAGAACAATGACTGCATTTTACAGTACAGTAATGCTTTAAAGGAAGGCACTTTAATATGTGCTTACTGTGGATCTCATTTACTACACATACACATGCCAGAGACTGCTTGCAAACCACCACCTTTCTGCTGACAAAGCAAAAACCTCAGGGTCTGAAGGCAGATGAAAGGAAGATCTACTGAATAAAGTAAATACCAGTCTGTGGTCTTCTGTAATACTTAGAGAAGGAAAAAGGCTGCAGTACGCTTGTGTGCCTTGAATGCAGTTAAACGATGTGCTGTTCTAGAGTAACTAAGCAAATGCTTTTATGGCACAGGCACAAAGCATAGTCCTAGCCTCACTCCACTGAGCAGTTTGGCATTATTTTCTGAGCAAATGTAGACGAAGATGTGAGCATTGCGCTCTGCTAGTTTACACGCAGTGAGACATTAACAACATGGGCCTCTCAAAACTCCAGACATCAAAAAACAATCTCTGTCCCTGCTTGGGAGTCACTACCACCTGCTTGGGAGAAGCTGGGGAGCCTAGATAAGCTCAGCAGCATGCACTGAAGATCAAACAGTGCAATCAATGCTGGGTTGGTGGCAGAAGGGAAGGCTGGAAACCTCACCCCAATTGCAAACACCCCACCTGACACTGCCAGCTTAACACAGAGCTCCAGGGAATACCCAAAAGGGAAAGACTGTTTCTAAGAAAGCTTGAAGCCAAAAAATGGAAAGATACCATCCCTAAAATAAGTTTGCCTGAGCAGAGGTTGGCCTCACTTCCAACCAATGAACTGCATTAGCTAGTAACACAGAGTCAGCCGCTCCTTTGGTTACCAGAGATAGAGAGACTGACCTGTGTAAATCCAAATGGGAGAGACAAGATGGTCCACAAAAAATCTGTCATTACACCAGGTTTGCCTTGAGGAAAATCTTAAAGAAACTTTTGAATTCAGAAAATTTTGAAATTATACCAAGAAACACATTTGGAGGCAGGTCACTAACCAAACACTGAAATTAAGATGGCATATGCACACTAAGCAAAGAAATTGGCACATCTCGCACTTCCCAAGCTCCTGAACGAGCTTCAAGGGGAGTACTGAATGAAGAATGCTGTTGTAGCTCAACTCAACACAATTAAAGCATAAATACCTGCCGTTTAGATCTGCATTTGTCAAGAAAGGACACAACTTCAGATCCAAAGAGGGCTGAGAAGCCATCCTTGCTGCAGAGTAACTACTAGATGTATCGCTTTCATGATAACATGACCTGGATTTTGGAAGCAATCCCCGTAGCACATAAAGGACAGATATATACCTTTCTCAAGTTACTTTTTGTAATATGATCCAGTGCAGTTCTTCTAGGAACTCTCAAGCAGCTATTTACAATTCAAAGCATTGATCTATTGCAGTCATATGGTGACTGCAGCATTTAGCTCTGTGGGTTATTACAGAGGCGCTGCTTTTTTTAAACCAAAGGGCATTAGAATTTAGGACACTGGCCAACCCACGAGTGATTAGGTATGGAGTTTCTCAAATGAATCTGTTGTCATGACCAACAGAAAATAAAAACACTGTCCCCACTTGACAAGGTTCAGCACTATCAGATCAGGTCCTAAAACTGGAAATGAACTAGTTACTCTGTAAAATGATACATAATGCACTTTGCTTGCGAGATCCTTCAGCAAAGAGACAGAAGAGGTGAAGTGCATTCATTGAAATGATCAAGACTGTACTTACTTGCTTTTTCTTGTAGAACCCCTTCTTGTCACAATTTGGAATATGGAAGCCCCTAGGACTCAAGATATTCAGGATCTTTAGGTGGTTTAAAGTGTCTTCCATTTCTCTACGACAGGGACCCTGTTAACAAGTATGTTTTAGAAAACACAAATGAAACTTTATTTCCAAATACCGTCTTTCACGCGAAAGTTAACAAACACTTGAAGGACAAGAAGCACAAACCCAAACAAATCCATTAAAATAAAGAGATGGCTGGATTTTCCAAAAGGCAGACCATTCACAGATAAAATTCTGACTTTCTGTTTTAGCCAGGATAAAGAGATTTCTGAACACTGAAGGCTCTATGTTATACTGAGGCACAGACTGGCATTTCCAGTTGAAATCAGTCATGTGTATCTACAAGAAGGCTTAACCAGTATGTAAGTCTATCACATATAACATAAATTAGGTTTGGAAAAGCCAGTCTTGCGTCAAGTCGGAAAAGAAGGTAGGTAACTTCAAATTCACCATTTGGGTTTTGTGATGCTGTTGGAATTGAAAGCTTAAATGAAATGGATTTAATTGAAAACAAGAAGTTTGGTGCAATGTATATGTGTATAACCACTGCAACTCTGGACAACAACGCCCAATACCAACTGGGCCAGCAACAGTCTCATTAGGTAAGTGTATCACTTTTTGCCTTTCTCCACCACCAAAAGGCTGACAACAATGCAGTGAGGATTAGCTCTAGAACAATGAGCCAAAACCAACTTCCTGAAGCACTTTCTCTTAAAAGTCTTAAACAACTAATTATCCCTCACTGCAGCCTTTCAGTGTAGGAAGCAGAGCACTATGAGCCCCACTCTGCAATCAGAAAAACAGGAGCAGAGGAGAGACCGAGAAGACAGTGTCAGCAGTGGGATTAGGATTCAGGGGTTGCAGCCTAGAAACTCTGTGCTTAGCTACACTCCTGCCTGGACACATTACTGACTCAGTCTACCATCCCACTTCTTCAGCACAGACCCCAAAAAATTCCGTTGCATGGGTTTAAAATGTATCAACACAATCATTTGGTGCAATTTTTAATTAGTGAAGTAATGAAATTCATACTTTCAAATGGTAGTATTAATAGCTTGCTCATGTAAAGTGCCTACAAGGTGATTGCCTGAAAGCATACAGACCCCACGATTCTACAAGAGGTTAATATTGACTTTTTTTTGTTAGCAAAGAGCCTCCTTGCTGCTTTCATATGTTTTCTTTCAGTATCAATATCACAAGCTCTAAACATGTGCTTAAATTGCTGCTCTTATTGACAGTTCCTTAAGAACCTGATACTGCTCAGACACTCTGACTGCAAACCACATATTCAAATATTTGGTCTTGAGTTCGGCTTACAAAAGATCACCTTATTTTCCTCTATCTAAAATCAGACAGATCAATATCAAAAGCTAACATGCACACACAGCTAGAAGGCTGACAAAAGTACCTGCCCCTGATGGACTTATTTCTGGTTCTCATCCTAGTTAAGACCAGGATCCTACTCCCTCAGATCTACCAAAGCTCATTCTTTTACTGTAAGCAGTTCATGTTTTTGGGAGGAGGACACACTGGAAGGCAGATACTGAAGTGTTTTAACTAGACAGCTCGATGTAATTGACAAACTAAACATGCAGATTTGCCATCCTCACTGTGTTAACTTGGAGCCACACTCTCTTCAGACACAACTTCCTACATCACATGTTTCAAACCCTTCTTTTGCAGATGGGAAGCCATGCCTGGCTTCACCATGACTGTTTTGTTGAAACACCAAAGAACATTGAGACATAGTTCAGGCCATCTGGCACAGGCACAAGAGTAACCAATGGGTTATCAGTCATGACATCCAGGAAAAGGAATTACTCTCCCCTCAGACTGACCACACTCCAATTGCCTTGCAAATCCACTGGATGTAGTTAGTAGGAAGCAATGGCACCAAACAATGACTGCAAGTAGAGGTGGTGTTCAGAATGTCATACAATGACTTATCAGTCAAGATCCTAATCCTCCACCTAGCCTTCCTTGATTCCATCCAGTTTATCTTCCTTGATTTCTACTGCGGATTGTGAATACAGTGCCACTCCACTAAACATCATTTTTCCATTACTGCAACCCAGTAATGCTGTCTGCAACCAAATTTAATGATGATATTAAGTCTGTCCAAAGGCCACTGACATGAATGTGTGATAATTACACAGCAGCACAAGAACTTCCCATCTTTAAGAAACGACTTAGTGAAAATCACACTTGTATCAATGTAAACATCACTGTGTTACACCTCCCTGCCTTCTGAACACGATTTGCTTCATCTGTTGATTGTTGGCATTTGCAGATCCAATAGTTTTCCTGGTTAAAGTCAGAATACCTTAAATGGCTACAACAATTACCACCATTTAGTTATCTAGTTTATCTTGTTGTAGGTACAACATACATATATCTGCACACACACACTCACACGCTGCCTTTCCATTTACAAAAGTACTTACATATTCAGTCTCTTGTTTGGATTCAGAAGAGAAATTCAGTGTATCCGTACTCTGCGAATCATATTCCACTTTATAGCGCTGCGTATTTTTGGCTTGCACTTTCCTGATGATATCTATTTTGGTGTGCGGTGGATGCGATTTGGAATCTGGCACCCTCTGAGTGTTTGGGATGGCCTGATTTTCTATGCTGCTGGTATTCTGGTCGTCTTCTTCTGAATCACTGGAATTTCCTTCAAGGAGAACAAATGCAGTGAAGAAACAATGTTAATCAACCGCCAGCTGCGCCTGGAAGGGCAAAAAGCCACTAGATCGGTCTACGTGCTTAATTTGCCTTTACAAAACAGCGATGAACAACTTCGCATTCTGCACGCATCAGCACCTTCGTTGCCAAGCAATCGCTTTTGGAACCGAAGCATCCCCTCGCTTCCCCCGCAGCCTCGCAAGGTACCCCACTGGGTATCCCACTGCACCGCCTGTCCGAAGCAAGCCCTCCCCACCCCTACCCCCCGGTTTGCTCGCTGCAGTTTCGCCCACCGGCAGGAGGGGGCAGGTCCGCGCCGCCGCTGCCCGAACCGGCCCCACCGGCGCTGGGNTTATTTATTATTTTTTTTACCACACTGAGCTTCATGGTTTTCGTTAGTTATTTTAAACACTCTTTCTTTCCTAATTGTATTCAACATACAGGGCAGGAAAGAAAAAAATTTAAAAAGCGCATGTTTTCATTCGTCTGCTATTAAAATCAGAAACATTTCTAAGTGTACCAAGTATATTTTAAAAGCAGTGGACAAAAAAAATGCCATTCATTCTGTAATGGTGTCAAAGGACAAGCATCTGCTTTCATGATGAGCTTGAAAAATATTTTCTCTTTAAACTACAAAAATACAGAAGTGCGTTTTTTTTCCAAAATACTGCATAAGCCCAGTGTTCCTGTACCTTCTGAGGTATTTGTCTACATTGCATTTCTCCTTCAGAGTCTCCTGCAGTTTAACTGACTATATTTCCTCCAGGGAATTTTTCAAGTTTGGATATTCCTATCAGCTAAGTAGCTAAATCCCACTAGTTGCTGCCTTGGCTGTTGGCCACCTTTTTTTTTTTTCTGTTAAGGAAACAGTATTGGGAATTCACAATGATAACTGCTGTGCAAGGAATATCCTGGAAATCTGTATCAAAGTTATACTTGATGGCTCACTGAAACACTACAAAAGCCAAGAAATTCAGTGCTAAACATGAAATCCCACGTTCACATAGCCCATTGACTGTAAATATTTCAACAAAGGCAGCACAGTGGCACTGCCAATACACAGGAATAGGGGAGGAACATGAGGAGCAGGGATGCCAGTTAACATCTTGGTATCGGTGGTTTTAGTGTAGCCACTGCTGGCAATGGACATAATTGACCAGGAAAATCTAACTCCCAGTGCAAATGGATTAAGGAAGTTTAAGTTTTAAGTCTAAATTTCCTGGCTTTTGTGGGTTTAACTCAGACTCTCAGTGGTATTTGAACATATTTTTGGTGGTTTAATGTCCTGTTTTTAAACAGTGGTGTGTTTTTTTTCCCACATTCTCAATGAAGTTTGCAAGAAATGACACAATAAAACGTTTTAAGTCTGAATCTCCTAAATATAAATACTATGCCTACTATGTTTTTAACAATCAGTCCAGTTCATTAGCTTGCCTCCTCTACTAAAAATAAGTCGAAAATATTCTTAATGTGCATTAAATAATTACCAGGCTGGTCATTTCAGTTTAGATAGGCCATCACGTTTTAATAGCACTTCTGACACTTCAGTTTGGAATGGTTGCAATGCCACATTTAAAATATAAAGCATATTTGATTATTGCAGTTTCACAAAACTTGGTGCCACATTAGCTTTACACCCTCATTACAGAAACAAAACTGCTATGAGTTACTTGCTCTCTTCAAAAAAAAATAAATTAAAAGGGTTGCACATGGATGAGACTACTTAACACATTTGTGCCCCCTAAGAAATGAACTGCAGAATTCTTCAGTGGCCTACTACAGCTGCTAAGAAGCTACTGTAATGCACACCAGCCCGTATCAATTTCTAGCAGTTTCTGTAAACCCAGAATGACCAAAAGTGTAGCACGTGATGCACCCAAGCTGTGTGTAAGGGACAGGATGTGATCCTGCTTCGGGAGGGTGTGTAGCAGGGAGTGTTGGATTTTGAGCTGAAAGTGGAGCAGTCCCCATGAGGGGGGAAGGGAGGCACTACATGTCACAAAGCTTCAGCATACTTCTTTCTTCTTGCACCCCAGCTTTGCAATCTTCACCCCTTGAATGTGTACTGTAAGGGTCCTACTTTGCACTTTTTACAGAATCAAAGGTCCTACTGATTGCAAAACCGTAGTTCTACCTCAGCCAAGAATGCAGAAACAGAAACTCAGCATTTTGACTATTTAGGCTGAAAGTGGCAAGATTTTCAGCAGTCTTTCCCTTTCTCTAAGAGTCACTGTTAAAAGCACCACTCCTCCACTAAACAGCATTAACCCAAATAAAGAGGAGCCCCCCATTTCCAGTTCATGGGAAGAACGAATATGCAAAACCAAGTTCATGTGATCAGAGAAGCTGCTTCGTGTTCCAATGAGATTTAAAACGTCAGTGAGTACCTCTGAACTCTCCTTGAAACTGTCACTGCTTTGGAGCAGCACATAAATAATTATAATAAGACATCTCCTACTCTCAGAGCAGCCAGTTAACTGGAGCAGTGGTGCCACATCCTCAGCTAAGGAGAGGCCAGCCAAAGAGCCCCAGCAACCTAGCCGAAAAACTGGCTTTTTAAAAATGCAAACAGTGGAAAGCCTTTTGACACACTTTTCTATTAAATAAATGTTAACATACTTGCTGTTGGTTAGCAAACAGTTTAATGAAATGTTTGCACAGAAGGACTGTGCTTTCTTGATCTGAATCCCAAGTTTCCCTGTCTTAAGTTTCCAAATGTGCATGCTAACAGAACTTTTTCCAACCGTCCTTTCCTCTTCAAACCAAACAAAACCCACTCTGTGAACGTCTCATTTACAAGACATGTAAGAGGTACGGGAAAGCTTCATTTGACCAAAGATTTATTTGTAGTACTGGCAAAAAAACCAACGTCCTCTTAAATACTGCTGTGCAAACGCTTTGTTCTGAAGAACCACCTTCCCGGGCCAGAAGAATATTTAACTTTTTTTTTTTTTTCACCATTCCCTCTGTGCTTAGCATTCCCCTGACATCGCCACGCTGCAGCGCAGCAGTCAGCCCTCACTCTCCTGCTTTCTTGCACCTTCTTTCCAGGAACACTAGGGACAAATCGCGAGTATTTCACCTTCTCCATCCAGACTCTGCAGCCTGCCAGCCCCAAGCACCCACAGAAGCATGCAATTCCTCCCCTCCCCCGCTGATATTTTTTTAAAAAAAAACAAAAACGAGCAACTCTGCCTTCTTTGCGAAGAGCTACTTAACATCGATATTGAAGCAAACAAATATAGACATAAATATGGCATCAGAAGTAAATCTTATTTTCCTCCCGCAAAAGCACCCCTTTCTTCAAAACGACCCCAGCCTCAGCTACGTGGCTGCCCGAGGAGCCCTTGGCGGGCCGGCAGCCCGCGGGCAGCGCCGGGCACCGAGCGAAGCGCCTTTTCGCTGCAACAGCTCCGCTGCCAGCCTGCCCGCGCCTCCCCCGCTCCTGCTGCGTGCAGCATATTAACTTAAAAAGAAAAAGAAAGTCTTAGTAAAAAAAAAAACCTGCAAGGAGGAAACGAAGAACAAGAGGCGCGCCTGCACGCGATCTCTTTACGCCCCTTCACCCCGAGGCGTAGCCCTTCTTACCTGCAGCGTGCGGTCCCGGCAGGAGGAAGGCCCGCAGCGTGCCGCCCGCCGTGGCGTTGGTGCAGAGCCCGCGGCCCTCCAGTAGCG
>VWZK01002119.1:103288-160533 GCA_013396935.1 Baryphthengus martii
ACGCACACCCACCCACACTCGCACAGATGCTGCTCTCTGGCAGAGAACTCTGTCCATGTCGTGCCCCAGCCTCTTAGATCTTTTTAAAGCGTTTTCTGAACTCGTACAACTTTTCTCTCCATCCATAAGAAAACGGATTCCATTGCAACATCCTCGCAAATCTAGGAATCCCCCCCAAAACAAATCCAACAGAGGAACCCTACATCGATTTTGAACAATTAATGTGTTTGTGCTCTGTTTGTAGGTGCTGCAAATTCCAGCTCCATTCTGCTGAGCTTATTTCGCTCCCCCTGTTAACTTGCCTTGATTTTGATGGAGAAAATCTGAATTGGCAATGCCAAAATTTATGACCATCCTCTCCGAAGCTCTCCTGTGAGCTGATGCTAAGGGAGATGGTGAAGTGCCTACATAGACATATATACAGTATTTCAGCCACAGGACCCTGCTCCTCATGCAAATCAAAACCAATAATGCTCACAGATATTGGTGTATACAAACATATTCTGCCGTGGAAATGATCAGAGCCATGCTGCTGCTCTGTTTTCAACCCCGTCATCATGGACACTGAAGCTCACCTTGCATTAGCTGTTCAGGTGTCTAAATTCAGGAGGAAGAGTGGAGTATATGCACTATTGCTCAAGATGCTGTCCATGATACCGCGAATCTCCAAAACTGCACTTTTTATAGATCAAATCTTTTTGGATAATTAGAATCAACTATGTAGTTTGTTTTCTCTGTTCTTTATTCACTAATGATACCTTTCAGAGACCATCTCGAAAGGGGCGCCGTACATAGCAGGATAAAAAAAGATCTGATTTGGTGTGTGAAGAGTATGGTGTAAGAGTAGAGAGAGACTTTTCCTTGGGGAATTAAAGATGTGCTGGAAGAGAGATCATCCTTGCTTAATGCCTCGATGGGTGACTGTACTAAGGCTTTTCAGCCTTCTTTTTGTCCTATTGCTCATTTTGTTAATTGACCAAAAGAGGTCGCACGTTGTCCAGGATTGCGTTACAGACCCACTAAATCTGTGCGAGCTCATCTACAAAGGGGGAATTGATCAAGCACAATCATGTTTGATTTCCAAGGTGGGGGGTTTTTAGCCTGTTGCAGGAAAGCTTGCTGCTACCTTCTTATTTTACTTTGGTTTTAATAAGTGTTTATAGGTGATGAAGTCTGAAAATCATTGGGATTGTCTGGCAGCATGTTTCCTATCAGCTCTAGCAGAAAGAGGAGGCCTTCTTCCTTTCTGCTCTAGCAGTATCACAGTAAAGTCGCACATGTGTACACTGTAAGTATACAGGCATCTTTTCAGTTGGGGCAAGTTTTTGTAGCTTGCTGCTTTCAAAATTGAAAAAAATACTGCAGGGAAAATGCTGAGAGAAGATAAGTAAAATGGGGCAAAGGGAATTGGGGGGTAGACTGAAGGAATGAAAGAGCAACCGTTTTCCTTCACCACACACTAATACCAGTGTAACTTGTATTTCAAACTGTGGCATGAATGTTTTCATCAAGCTGAAATTGGATTCCCACCATCAGAAAGACTTTTTTTTTTCTTTCTCTTTGTTATTTTATAACATTCCACAAACTTCATGGTGCACTGTATTGAAGTCCTATTAATACAGAGAAATATTTGCAATGCCACTAAATAAAAGTGAGCCGCTTTTTTTTTTTTTGAGACAATTAGTGAACTTAGTATATATTTTTAAATAGCATAACTGTAGCTAAGGTTAAAGCAATATCAAGGTACTTTGAGCAAAAAGCACTCCAAATGGAAAATTAACACTGCCAAAGATGTGGTTGAATTACCTTTGCAGTGAGCAGAAGGACAGTGATGTGTCAAAGATCAGGTTGGCCTAACAGCTTTTGCTAAACAATGAGCTGTTTGCGCTGTCTTAACTAACGGGCACTGCATTACAAGGCTTTTATAGGCATGACTGAATTTGGCTCAAAGCCCTACTCAGCAATCAGAAGACAGATACTAATGTATCTGGAAAGTCAGATAAGAAATTTATAAAGAAAAAGAAAAAAACCCCAACACAGCTACAGCTAACAGCTGAATTACACTTATAGACCAAACCGTAGTAATATTGATGGAACTCTTCTATGTGGACAAGGCCAAGGGCTAAATATGCGAAGTAGCAATGTTTATAAAACTGTATGAAATCTGAACTTCCACATTTACATTTACTGCTTATTCCAGAGACTTCTTTATTCAATTTTACTGGGAGAAGTGGGAGAGGCAAAAGTCGTGTAGGGTTGTACTGAACCTTTGTGGTCAGTTCTCGACGGTAGAAAGGCACTGTGCTTCAGAGGATCTCACATCCTCCTCTCATTGCTCTAGAGAGTGAAAGTGTAATTTATGGAAGCACAAAAGGGATGCACTTTATTTTTCCTTCCACTTTGTCCTCCCACCTCCTTCATATTCAGCTCTCTTCTCTGGTGCATTAGCTGAACTCACAGCTTTTGTGTGCTCATTTATTGGTGGCTGTGTTTGCTATAGGGACAAGACATGGCAACTAGAGCTGTGGTTGAAGTAGACCTACTTTCCACTGCATGGTCACATTACATTTTGGAGCCATCCAGACTTTTTAGTGTAGTCCTGTTGTACTACATATGGTTATACTACCCAAAATTTAACTGTAAAGAATATGAGCTTCCCTATATTATGTCATCTAAAAACTTGTATAATTTTCCTTTTTCAGACCAAAAAAAAACCCCAGACCTTCACAGAATTCTAGAGATACACGGCTCATCTTGGATTGAGGGCTAAATACACATTTGCAAAACATCCTTTAATTTGTGTCTCTCTGCTCTTCTTTTTGTAGACTGTGGAGTTTTACATATAATAAACTTATGAATTCAGCAGAAACTAGGATTTCCTTAATATGTTCTTGTTTTTTAGAGGACGAATCCTCAGATTTACATTTAAATCAGCTGATACAACATGTACTTTAAACTTAATTTAAACAATACTTTCTAGATAATTGTTTTCACAAAGGCAAGGATTAAGATATTAGCATTGTTTATCACCTGTCCGTAAAAATATAGTTTAATGAAAATTTCCTGCAGACTTGTTCCTGATCTGGGGCTATACATGAACATCTCAAGCGTTTACTGCCTCCCTCTAAGCCGAGGGTGCAGGCTTATAAAGTAGAAAGTTGTACTTGATTCCTCACAAGTGTCAGCCTGTGCTGCTTGTCTGAAGATGGCAATCTGGATTCAGTGTGACAGAACAAAGTAGAAAAGAATTTGGAAGCAGATAAAATTAGGAAGTCGATGGAGAAATTACAAATTCTTTGTTGGGAAGTCGACTGAATTGAGACATCTTACACATTAGCAAAGTCTTTTCAGGATTTGTCCCTTTCTTTGCTACCAGAGGCATGTATAATGAAAGGACATATATTGATGGTACTACAGAAACAGCTGCCAAACCCTTCCCTTTACTAATTGAGATGTCTTGCTAACCATAATAGAAGAAGGGAAGATAGCTGATAGGTTTCCTATTACAAAACTCTTATCCAGAGAAGTGTTCATCTCTTTTATGTACTAGTTAGACATTATATAGTGAGTCATGGCAATAAAAATCTCATTGAATTTAAAGAGAACAGGAAGATTAAGAGGGAGGAGAGAATGTAGAAGAAAATCTAGCTCTCAGGACTTCTTCATAAGAAAAGAAGAGATTGGTGGTGGACTAGATATTCTCCACGCCCACACCACGGCCAGCAATCTGGGTATTGTGCAAGTTCCAAAATGCAGGTGTCATAAGAAGTAAAAGGAGAAACGCTGCTGTTTCAAAGTGTATAGTCTGCTGGAGCTAGATTTACTGACACATTTGAATTTCTGTCTGCAAATAAAAAACAAAGCCATAATAAAAAAAAACCCTATATCCTATCTTAAAATCTCAGTGAGGTGTTGAAATGGAAAGCTAAGTGATTTTGTATTAGTGGAAGCAGGCTGCACCTGAGACTGGAGCACGTGGAGAACTGACCTTTAAGTGTATTTGATATTGAATGAATACACTATGTTTTAGTTCATTCTATAAATTAGCGGGTCATGAACGTACCTCATGCTAAGGTGGATTTACATACAATCAGGGTTGGAAGACAAAACGTGTAAGAAAATATGTGCAAAATTAATTTAGCACAAGCTTATTCTTTTCTCTATTCACTAATCCAACCCTTCATGACACTATGCTAATAGTACAATAATATCTCACTGTATTTATAAAGCATCACCTATGCTACATATATTATAGAAAAAGGCAGCAAATTTAATGCCTGCAAATCTAGATGCTTTGTTACCATGTGACCTTCAGAGAAAGTCACAAAGAAAAGACACTCTTAAAAACTTTGCAGGATGTAAGTTGAGCAAGAAAAATACCAAGTTGTAAAATCATCTATCACAGACTGGTGTTAGAGGTAAAAGCATATGCTGTGAGTTCTGTTGAGATGTTTCCCTTACCAAAATCACGAAGTTTTCTGGGACAATCTGTGTGCAAAAGAAGATACATAGTTTTAAATCCATTGCTTTTTGAGTACCCAAGTTAAAATCAAACAAGTCTCAACCACTTCCAGCTGAGAATGGCATCTCTAGCATCCTATATATTGCCCTAGCCATTGAACTATTGATTGCAAATTGGCAATATTTATTTGTCATATCTTCTCTCTTTGTAACTCTACTTTTTTGTTTTGCTTGGTCTCGGATGTCAGACTATGCATCTTGGTCTAACATTGGGCTCCATGGGGTACCCAAAACCTCTTTGGCCTCACAGGAGTTAAGGAACTTTCTTTTGTTGATCTCACTGGGCAAGTCTCAGTTCCATGTGGGTATCTGCTGTTATGTATCTCAACCCTCTGGGTGCTAATGCCTAAGGAAGTGATAAGCTACAACCTTATAATAACCAATTATTATACAGATAATTTTTACCAGTAACTCAGGTATGCAAATAGTATGAGGAAAACCACTCAGATTAATTATCATCAGTTCCCACTCTACTTCAATTTACTCACCTGTTGCATTTCTTTGACTAGGGTTTTAATCTCTTGGAAGACAGCATTGTTCATAAGCAATACTTGATTTTGTGTACTTCTGCTAATTAATTAAATAATTCTGATGTCCACTGCAAGAATGCTGACAGAGAACAAATAACAAGTAATTTCTGATCAGCAGACTCCCTTTAAAATGTCTCAGATATCAATTCCAAATCAATGGTCTTCTAAAAATCTTTTTAACATAGGCGCATATTTTTAAGAAGGCTTCAGAAATAATATTATTCTCTTGGACATGCAGGGCATACTTTCAAGAAAAGATATCGATTTGTAGATTCTAAAGTTTTAAGCACTTCATGGTGCTTATTGTACAACATGCCTAACAGGCCTTTTAAGTTTTCAGTCCAAAACCTATTTTCTTTACAATGGCATGAAAAAAGAGTAATGCAGGACCATGCACAGAATTAGAAAGGAGCAAAATCAGGGTACAAAAATTGCAGCTTCATGTAGGAAAAATAAGTTTGCCATACTTGTTAGGATTAGTGTAGACACTTTATAAGAGAAAGTTTTATGGATAAGAGGTGCTTAGTTGCTTGTTTCACAAGCAAGTTTTGTTTAACAGCTGCTTTATCGATTGCAAATATGTTGTCAGTGGGCATTTCAGCCTTTTCCCAAATCAGAACAGGGATAACAAAACCAAAGCCTGGCTGGAAGATTTTAGTTGCTCCACATCCATGAAGCATCTCTTGGTGACAGAAGACTGGCACAGTACAGTAGTATCACTATGAACGATCTGATTCTAAATCCATCAAATATCATAGGAATCTCTGTCCTGTTAGGAGCTATTAGTTAGGGTCTTTAGCTGGAATATAGGTTCATGCATGAATTCGGCCACTGGATGTGGAGACTGAAGGAAGGGATCCTCAGATCTGCTACAGACTGAAAGGAAGAATTTCCCAGGAACATAACAAGAAAAACACTTTGGTTTTTGGTTGGGCTTTTTTTTTGCTTGTTTCTTTTTTTTGGTGTGGTTTTGGGTTTGTTTTTTAAAATTTTGTTTTGTTTTTTTTAATACAGTCATGTTCTCAAGTCTAGGAAGCCATACCTAGAAAGAGAACAGAAATACATATGACGTGTTTGATAACACATGCTTAGTATCCCATGCTGTCTTGTTGTTGTTCTATTTTTCAAAATTCCATCTCCCTGAGGGTTAGTCAGAAAACTATCATGATTTTTTGAAGAAGATTGTAAATAGGCTCATTCCAACTTTCAGCATAGTTATCATTGCACAAAGCCTATCTCTGCAATTCACAAGAGTGTTGTATGTCTTAGTTTTGGCTCTGAGCCACAAATTCTGTCAGTCCTTAAAAGAATCTGAAAAGTCAAATCACAGCATACAAACAAACATTCTGCTTCTTCTGTGTCCCGTAGTTTCTCAGAAAGAGAAATGTCACAAATGATGTTGGACAGATAGGTACATCTCCTTGTTGTATGTGTGGGTGTGACCAGAAAACAAGGGGGCTACAATCAAATCCTGTTCCTGCTGCTGAAGTTGTTGGCAATATTCCTGATGACCTGGGTGCATTTGGGTCTGAACGGCCCTTCGATCTGTGTGCATAAAGAGACGTTAGGCCTAGAAGACTAGTCCAAATTACAGCCCTGAAGTGCACCCGGTGCTGAAATAGGGGCTTTTGTACTCACTGCTTCAATTGACTGATCTGATAGCACTGCAACAAAACACTTGTTCATGCAGATTTTTATAGGCACCTGGAATTGCAGCACAATCCCTTGGAAATTTTCTGTTTACTAGAGGAAAAGGGAATGTGGTCTGTTTATTATTGAACTGTATATTTAGACTTGAAAATGTGGGCACTTGGGGCTCACCTGCTGACATTTAGGATGAGAGGAAACGGCCTCAAATTGTGCCAGGGAAGCTTTACATTGGATACAAGGAAAAAATTCTTCACTGAAAATATTATCAAGCATTGAAATAGCCTGCTCAGGGAAGTGGTTGAGTTGCCATCCTTGGAGGTATTTAAAAGATAGATGTGGCACTTAGGAACATGGTTTAGTGGTGGCCTTGGCAGTGTTAGGTTAATGGTTGGACTCAGTGATTTTAAAGGTCTTTTCAAAGATTTCTAAATGATTCTATGATCTCTGAAGAGACATTGTGGACCACATCTCTACAAGTAAAACACTACTAGCTGTCAGTTACATAAACTAATCTCTCACGAGGAGTTAGTTGTAGGAAGAAGCACTATGACAGTCACATAATTTGTAGAATCCATTTTACCTTGTGCTCTCACTGATTTGATTGTCCTTTCATAACATTGCTAAGAATTAAGAACAACTCCACTGAAGTTAATGGAGCTAGAATGGTGAAAAGTTGGCAGCAGGGGAAAGAGAATGAAGCCTTGCGTATCAGAGCTCACTTGGCAGTAAATTTGGGAAAAAAAACCCCAAACCACTTCACAAGGAGATCAAGAGAATGAATACATCTTTCACCTCACTAGCTAGAAAATGTAAAGAACACCAGACATTATTGTTATATGTTGGTATTCAAAGTATAACCTGTTCAAGAAGTTGTTATGTATGAGATGGTGGTTTTGGATCCTGAATTCATTTCTGAAGGAAGCTGTTCTAGAAGTCTCCGTTAGAATACTACTAAATGGTGGATAAAAATTGACAGAATCTGATGTAACGCCTCACATTGCTCTGCAGTTTCTCCCCCTACAAACAAGAAAAATCTCCCAGACTTGCAGAAAGATCAGTCTACCCCTTTTCTTACTTGCTTCTGTATCTTAGTCTCTTTAGACTATTTCTGCACTAAAAATCCTTGTTGACTTCTGCGACATTGGTCAGAAGTATGATGATAGCAATTTTTCATGAGATATACGTAGTTTTAAATACTCACATACAGTTTTATTATCACAGAAGGACATGGAAAGGGTTGTACTGGCAAAGATAGCAGTCCTATTTCTGCAGCTGTGTTCCCCCTATGTGCATTTTGTATGACATACAACTGTTCCAGTTTACTTGAAAAGTAATTTCAAGCAGATGCTTCCTGAGCTTTCTGAGCCCATCCACAATCAAACTTCCTAGCAAGAATTTTTATTTTTCCAGACAGAAGCCAAAGATAAGGGCTATCTCTTTTCACGTTCTCATTAAAAGATTTACTTTTCATCTTAATCAAACTAATTAATTATCTTAGATTGCTTATAGTTCATAAATGCTTCTCTAAGGAAAACATCAACATGACAATTATAGCTACTTTATTCCATGGACTACATATACAACTGCATATTTTATCCCTATTCGTTTGAATAAAAAAATAGATGCCCAAAGTGGTTTTGAAAGAAATAAACCATAGCAGCATTTTATAATTAATACAAATGATAAATTATGAGAACAATAAATTGAAGAGAAAGCCTATTGCAGCCTTGCTGTTGATAACATATATCAACATACTTTAAGACTTTCACTAATACTGCCGATTTCACTCAGTATATACTCTCCTATAAGATATTAATTGCTCCCTTATGTTCTTAGCACTGCAAAAAATCAGCTTATCTGAATGCAGGGCATGACTTCAAACTATTTTTCTTCTTTATTATTGAAGTTAAATCTGCGTAAGGACTGAATTGCCTTATGATAGTCTACACAGAGAATTTGCTCAGATGAGACCAGATTACTTTCAAGACACTTTAGAGAAAGACTAGGTTATAGTTTCTAAACTGGGCAACCTCTATATTAATCTAAAGACCCGATCCCCCAAATGTTTATTATTATAGGACTAGCATGCTATTGTGCATAAATAATAATGATAAATATTAATAATATGGACACATGTATGTAGATATAGATATATACAACTATATTAAGCTTGCTGTCAGAAAATGTGGGTCATACAGTCATTCCCACATCTGTATGTGTGACCAAAAGAAGGAACTCAATGGAATGCAGTTCCTGCATTAAAGCAAAACTGAGCAGTTCTGCTTTAATAATGCAACCAGAGGTCCAAAACCATCTTTGACCAAAAAAGATGAATAATAGCCATCAGATTTTTTTCCAGACAACTGAACGGACTAGCAGTTCAAAAATCTGGAAATTATTAAACATATAAATAACCCCCTCCTTTGGGATGGTAAAAATATTAAAAACAATGGAGAATCATTTGAACTAAGTCATCTGCTGTCCTATGTTGTGGGATCTGTGAGATGTGGCAATAACAAAAGATATAAAAACACAAAGTTCTTAGAAGAAATCTACATTTGGAATTAATTTGTTAAACTGTGAATTTTGCACTTTCGAAAGCATGATTTTCAACTGAGCATTAAAAATATGCTAGTAGTAGTAGTAAGATGAAGGCAATATTTTTTTCTGGAGACATTATTATTTCCATATGGTGTAATACCTTTCAGTGCTATTATGGTACACTGTAATACTGATTGTTATGGTAACTGTGCCTACTTTAATTCATTGTATTAAACATTATTAGGCATCTAAGTGACATACACCTTTAAATAGCAAAGATCAGATCCCACAAATACTGTTCATACACTGCCATAGTTCAGTACAGAATAGTGAGGGGCTTCTAGTACTCCAAGCAAATGGGAGCTAGTTTAAACTTTGCGTATCATTTAATTCCATTGTTATAAAAGGCCAACAACAAGCTGAAGCATAAGAAACCAAAGAATCCTTGCATTACTCACAATGGAAAATACTGTTAACATTGAATGACATGTAGCTGAAGCTGCTGAGCGTCACAGTTACCCTTCATTGGGGTACATGTTAGGAGCAGTTAAATTTCCTTATTCAATGAAACTGTTCAAACAACAAGGAGCCACCGCCCAAAACACTGGCCCCATGCATGGCTCGTCAGATTCTTAGCTGTGTGGGTGGAGGGATATCTCTGGGAGCTGAACACAAACACAGGGGTTGGGCATTGCCGGAGTAGGGTTGTGCTTGCACTCGGAGGAGAAACAAGCAGTCTGAACGCCACAAAAACAACAGCGAAGTACCAGAGACAGCCAGGGAAAATGCTCTGGGTACAGTGAATGAAGGCCACTGAGGTCAATGGAAGGACGGACTCTTTCAAAATTGTCTGTTCTGCTTCTCTTCAGGAGTGAATGTCGAAATCCAAAAGAGTAGAAGACATAGTTTCATGAGCCTCAATTAAGATTTGTCAGACAGCCAAAAAAACCCTTAAACCCACAAACCCATCCAGTCTTTTACCAAATAGCCAGCTACTCCGAAGTGACTGATTTTAATGTTTTAAAAGACAACAAGTTGTTTTTTTCTAGAGTCAGGGCATTTATAAGGGATCTCTGTAGGAGTTCTGCTGCCTTTTATCAATTACTAATAATTAAGTATAAATTTTGATCATTTATCAATTAGTCTTCTGTTAAACTTCTATGAAGTCAGCCCCTATAAAGCATCTGTGCTTAAACATTTCTTTGATAGGGGATCAGACTTGGCTAGGTTAGGGCTAAGCTTTTCTACTTAGCCAATGAATGTGGAAAATTTTGAGCCCATGGCTGCACATCAAGGTTTCTAAATACAGAATGATATTTAGAAAATATTTCAGATTAAATCAACACAACTCTGAAATTCACGCAAGTTCGTGGTCATAGACTAGGTATTGACAGAAGAATATGTGATAAATTGAGGTGACTGGAAAATTTTATGGCCAAGTTACATAAGGATCTTTCACTTTGAGTTGAACAAGTACGGTCCGATTTTAAACAATCTCTCTGCTGCCTAAACATATCAATAGCTGGCATAATACTGAATTATTTAGAAATTCTTAAATGTTAATACCACTCATTTCATACATTTTGGATCTGATAATGGCTGTTAGACTTGGAATATGAGTGCTAGCAGCATTTCTGGAGAGAATAATAATATTTTGTTAAGAAAAAAACCTTGGACTCCTAACTATATGTGCAGATGGAATTGGCTAGTAACCCTCATCACCTATATTATGTTTGAAACTGCTATCCCACAAATAAAAATAAACACTGCTAGCATTTACCGTTTAGGCCAGCTTTTTTGTGATCTATGTAATAATCATGAAACTGTCACAGCTTCTTTGTCCATGGATTCTTTTCAATAGGATATGTAAAATGGCATTTACAAAATGATCTTTTTTTGTGCTTTATTATTGCTACCACCAGGAGCTTCAGAGCTCCTGCTCACAAACGTCATTTGAAAAAGACAATTCATTCACAGGCAAACTTTATACACTATTCTGTTGTGGTACTTGCACCAAAATTGAGTCCATCATATCTTTCCTTTACAAACTGTATAATCTTAACTGTAGGATTATTTTCACAAGACTCTTCCATGACTTCTATATTAACAAGAGGGCGATTTAAAAGTAGAGCATTTTCATTCAACCTGATGTTACCATCTAAGTTACTTGATATTGTAATAGTGCTATCATTATTTTTTTCCATAACAACAAGAAAAAGTTGTGAACGAGAACCAGGAGTTTGATTCTGTGTGTACACGTACAAACATAAGAAAAGAGACAGTCCTTGCCACGGGAATCCTACAAATAACAGAAGGAAGAGAATTAAAGAGGTTGCCTGTGGTACACTGTATTCTGATTTAGAGTCCCCCAGACTCTAAATCAGAGAGTAGATTTCATGTAGAGTTGTACAAAGGTTTTCTTCCCTGTATAAAACATTTACTTCTTCCTTAGCAAAGCCTTGTTTCTATGCCTACAGAGCAGTTTGTCAACCACTGAGAAGTACAGATGCAACTGTTTGCTCAGTGAAATCATCCTGCTCAATCGGACAGGGGGCATTAGACTGTCTGTCTAGTCACTCAGCTTGAGGGGAAGCAGTTCTCCTCTTCACATGCTGGTCTGCAATTGCCTCTGGCAGCACAGCTGGCGGTGCTGGGGTAAGAACTTAATAAAGAGGCTTTGCTGCCAGAGAAGCTGCAATGTTAAACTGTCCTTTCAGTTTATATATATAATATATATTACAAATATATATGGATGGATGCATACCTGTATTTAAAAAACAACAAACCAAAGACTACACAACAGATTTTTTTCCTGCTAGTGTAATTACAGTAGCTCTCTCAAAGACTTAACCTGAATTGACAAAAGCTGCCTTCTGTCAGCATGGCTGTGACCAGACCAAGGGTTCTCCTTAACGAAACTGTGTCAGCCACAATGTGTGAAATTTTTCTATTAAACAAAAATACTGTCTTCTTACTCTAGCACAGTGTCATAAGCTAACTTCTGCTTGCAGAGTCTTGCTTTGACAGGCGTAAAACTGTAGTATGTGATGGCAGCATGCAGTCGTGCAGGGAATGAATTGCTGGTCAACAATGTTCGGATTTTAGTAAAGAAACATCTAAGTAGTTAAAAGCTGACTGGCATCTTTGTTGGCATATCATAACACTGAACAAACACTGCATGCATACAGTGAGGTTTTTTCTCACTTTCGATGGGATCTCACATTAAAGACAAGGCCATTTAGTAGAGCGGAGTTGCTGCCATATGTTGTGCTTGCCCTGTGCTACATGGATCCCAGCTTCCTACAGGATCTTTTCTATATCACTCAGGCACAGGTCCTGCGGTAGTCCCTTTCTTTTGCAAAGACAAGAGCCTCCACCAACAGTCTCAACTACCTCAAGGTATGAAGCAAGCCTATGAATTTGATTAACGTAAGTTAATAAAACAAAAAAAGAAAAACCCAGCAGCAAAACTGAGTGATTGTTTCTGTAACACTTACTCAAAGAACCACACAAAGGACTGCAACGGTGAGGTTATAGGGCTCATGATGCCTTGGGAGTTGAGGTGCTAAGCAATAAACAAGACAAAAAGGAGGAGCACTAGCAGGGCTGAGCAGGATACCTCACTCCTTCCTTGTATGACAGCCAGTGATGGTCTGATTTCACTGCTCAACAGGAAGGGCTTGTTATTGAGGTTAAGAAACAGTTCTTATTTACCTTAAAAAAATTAAGAGAACTGGCCTCTGGCATGAAGTGAAAACTCTTGGGTTGCTTGTAAAACTTATGTTCTTTCACAACTAAATATCCTGCTCCTGTCCTTAGGGCAACAGAGTTTCCTAGCATCTCTCTGGGACAAAAGATGATGTCAGTCTCTTAGCTATACCAGTACCAGTAAATAAAACAGGTCAGGAACTATTCTCCAGCCTTGAGACTAACTAGTCTGACAAGACTCACATCTGCAGTGCTAAACTCTCCTATCCCTTAAAACAGAATAGCCACATCCAGACTGCTCAGTAAGTCTCCTTCAAGCCACCATGCAACCACAGAGCCTTGCTGGGATTACAGCTTCAGGAATGGTCCCGGTGGACAATTGCCTTACTGCCCCAGACAGGAGGGAGACCAGGGAGCATTTTGGGTGCTCCTGCTTCAGCCTGCCCACGTTGTGTTTGAGGGGAATAGTGATCAGCTTGTGCTACAGCCCTTACTGACTATTTGACAGGCTCAAGCACCACAGGACAAGGCTTGTACTTGTAAACTGGCTCTGTTTAGTTTACTAGTGTAAACACAAACTTAGTCTCTTCTGCATGCAAAAGGCTTACACGGGTTCAAGGGCAGATCGGACAAGTACTTGGAAGATAGGTCTACTGAGAGCTGCTAAATAGCCGAATCTCATCAGATACAGAAAATCCCCTGAGTCAAAAACAGCCCGAGATTAGGAGAACAGTCAGATGTGTCATATATGGTTGTCCTGTTCTCACTCTTTCCTGGCAATCAACTCAATGGCCGGTCTTAGAAACTGGATAGATGGACCTTTGGTCCACTCCAGTAAAGATATTCTCATGTTCTTGGGAGTCAGCACTGAGCTCAGCTGCCTGAAACTTTCTCTTTACACATTCACATGCATTTCCTATCTTCTTCCTTTTTTTTAAGACCTCCTCACTAAGGATATCATGAAATAGCAGGAGAATCACGCTCTCACTGCAGCTCCAGCAGTGTTCTCAGGGGGAGATGACCAGAGCAGGGGAAAGAAGAGAGTATTGCTGGGCTCCTGGTGCTTTCTCTCCCTGAACTGTCAGTGCAAAGCAAAGGGATTTTGGGGAGACCACGACAGCATCTGCGCGACTGTGCCTCTCCCTGCTCCCCAAGTGAAGCGGCACCGCGGGCAGGGCCCTGCCGTGTCGATCCACCCGACGCCGGTACACTAGGAGCCCGACCTTCCCCTTTTGTCCCTTTGTCCCGCTCTCCAGAGGTGGCGGGAGCGGCGCCATCCACCTGGGTCGGCGCGAGGAAAGTCCGCCCGGCCGCAAGGGGGCGCCGCCGCCCGGCCGCCTGCAGCCCCAGGCGGGGACGTCCGGTCACCGGCCGGAAAAAGCGCGGGAATGGGCGGTCTCCACCTGTGAAGGGCCCCAGAGTTCCCACAGCTCTCAGATAATGATAGCTCGGGCCACCTTTGGCCAAGTAGTGCCAGCAAGTCGAGGAATGTGATCCTTCCCCTCTACTCGGCACTAGAGAGGCCCACACCTGTAGTTTTATGTCCAGTTCTGGGCCCCCTAGTACAAGAGAGACATACTGGAGAGAGTCCAGTGAAGGGCCGTAAAGATTATGAACAGACTGAAGCATCTCTCTGTTGAGTAAAGGCTGAGAGAGCTGTGACTGATGAGCCTGGAAAAGAGAAGGCTCAGAGGGAATCGTATCAAAATGTATATAAATACCTGTAGGTAGAATGCAAAGAGGTCAGAGGCAGGCTCCCAGGAATTAGGCTCAATGGTACCCAGAGACAGGGCCAGAGGCAATAGATATCAACTGAAACACAGGAGAATCCCTCTGAACATCAGGAAATACTTTTTTACTGTGACCGAGCATTGCCACAGGTTGCCCAGGGAGNCCTTTTGTCCCTTTGTCCCGCTCTCCAGAGGTGGCGGGAGCGGCGCCATCCACCTGGGTCGGCGCGAGGAAAGTCCGCCCGGCCGCAAGGGGGCGCCGCCGCCCGGCCGCCTGCAGCCCCAGGCGGGGACGTCCGGTCACCGGCCGGAAAAAGCGCGGGAATGGGCGGTCTCCACCTGTGAAGGGCCCCAGAGTTCCCACAGCTCTCAGATAATGATAGCTCGGGCCACCTTTGGCCAAGTAGTGCCAGCAAGTCGAGGAATGTGATCCTTCCCCTCTACTCGGCACTAGAGAGGCCCACACCTGTAGTTTTATGTCCAGTTCTGGGCCCCCTAGTACAAGAGAGACATACTGGAGAGAGTCCAGTGAAGGGCCGTAAAGATTATGAACAGACTGAAGCATCTCTCTGTTGAGTAAAGGCTGAGAGAGCTGTGACTGATGAGCCTGGAAAAGAGAAGGCTCAGAGGGAATCGTATCAAAATGTATATAAATACCTGTAGGTAGAATGCAAAGAGGTCAGAGGCAGGCTCCCAGGAATTAGGCTCAATGGTACCCAGAGACAGGGCCAGAGGCAATGGATATCAACTGAAACACAGGAGAATCCCTCTGAACATCAGGAAATACTTTTTTACTGTGACCGAGCATTGCCACAGGTTGCCCAGGGAGACTGTGGCGTCTCCCTTTCTGGAGATACTCAAAACAACGTGGACGTAGTCCTGGACAGCCAGATCTAGGTGGCCCTGCTTAAGCAGGGGTGTTAGAGCAGGTGTCATCCAGAGGTCCCTTCCGACTTCAGCCATTCTGTGATTCTGTGTGACCCCTGTGAACTTCCTGGTCAACACTAGTGACAGATTCCTTCTGAAAACAGAGGTTTTTCATATGAGCTGTTGGTCTTCCTCTGAAAACAAAATCCTACCTGCTTTGCTTTCCATGGTTAGTAATGGTCAGCAGTATTTTTTTTTCTTCTTGCGAGTAAGCTCATTATCTACTCCCACATACAGGCCCTTGATTCTTCTGCAAAAGGAATCACTGCTCACCATGCTCAACTTCACAGTGGAGGTGACAAATCATTTCTCCAAGAGACAACTTGAGTGACATCTCTCCATGAGATTGCACTAATAAGGGGAGAACAGGAATAAAAATGTTTTAAGGCTTGTTCTAAAGGGATTGTAATTATACCCATAAAACTGAGGTATGACATTAACACTATTGCTGTAATTTGTTTTCACTTTTGTTATGCTGTACTTTTAATAATCCGTTCAGTGTGCCATGGTTGTTTAGAGCAGCAAAAAATCTTTATAATCATTACAAGATTTGTCTGTAGACAAGCCAGTAAGGCAACTTGTACATAATAGGACACTGCACAATAACTACACCCTGACTAAAAGCATGCTCCCTGATAAGCATGTGTCAATATGTGGGTATGGCTACAGATCAGATTGCAATATTTGCAAACCTGGATATGTAAGCTTAAATTTAAATCCCGGAGAAAGAAGCCACGTTTTTAGAAGTGCCCATCTCCTATTACCTGATAAATACAAAAGTCAGGTTGAGGAATGGAGGTAACTGTATTTGGCATTCAGATTCAGAGTTTTGAAAATACTCAGGCATGTAAAAGTGTAGATAGGCGGCTTGTGAATATATTCCAGTGGACTGTCCAAATCTAAAGGTTTGTAAAGGATCTGTTTGTGGGTCGTATTCACATGCTAGACATGCACTTAAGTCCTGCACAATCAATGAACAGAGCAAAGTTTCTCTGGAGCAAGATAATCCCACATCCCCGGTGGATTACAAAATCCTGAATACCAGCGTAGCAACTATGTTCTTGTGAGGTGCAATATCCCTCCACATTTTCATCTGAGGTACGGCATTTCAGGTTCCCTTTCCACACTGCAGTGCTCAGATCTCATGTGGGCCATATCATAAGACCCAACGAAAGGGCACATTGCCTTTGCTCATTCAACAAAGAGACAAAAAATACACCTGCTTTCTCTTTTTGAAGGCTTTCAGGAATTAGTTCAGAGTCAAAGTTGAGAGCCACAAAGATCTAGCCAATAGGAAAAACTGGGCACAGAGAATTTAATGAAATTTAACTAAGTTAATATGTTCATCTTTAGATTTATATACTTTCCCTTGGCACCTAACGTTAATATACACAAGTTAGAACATTTTAGCCAAGTTGTGTTTTTAGTTGGCAAGTATTTGTCTTTTTTAGATACAGGTCTACTAGCTGAGATAATTTGGATGAGCTGGTGTAGAAGTTTACATTAGTGATTGGCAATTTTATTCCTAACTGCTTTCTTTGGAACACTGAACAGGAAAACAGGAGACCATTGGCCTTTTTTTCCTATGATTTATATGTGAAATTTCTAGGGTGTGGAAAAGTCACAGAAAGGTCTCAAAATTTCAAAATAAAGCGAATAGTGTGTTGTTATACATTTTATGCATGATAAAGTAAACAACACATAAACTTAAGGAGGATTTTAAAAATATATATGCCTTGGCTGTGAACTCAGGGAACATTTAGGGTCAAACTGAGGAGATTAGAATAGGAATTTCTTTGTCTTCTCCCAAATAAACAAATTGTTTATTGTATTGAAAGTGGACTATAGAACATAGGCAGCCTTTTTGGTGGGTAAAGAGGCAAAAATGGGAATGTCCAGCTGTCTCTAGTTAGTCTTTTCCTCTGATCTCTTTCAGACACCCAGTGCTTTCTTAGGCAATCTTCTGTGAACGTGGACCCGGCCTTTCTGCCTTTGTTGCTCAGCCTCCCACGCGCTGATGAGATTCCAGCTGATTGCCACCCACTCGATGCTAAACCTGTCGGTCAATGGTTGGTGAGTAACAGTTGCTCTTTCTCTACCCAGAGATGGAAGGATGGCAAGCCTTAAATCCTTCCCATTTTAATCTGTGAAGCAGTAGGTTATACAGTCTATTCATTGTTCTTACAAGTCGTCAAAGCCTTTGCAACTCAATAGCCAAAAACGTAGAAATGTACGTAAGTCAGCCTTATTAGTCATAGATGCTTACAACACTACCTTTGTTTTCCAAGGAAAAGAAAACAGCTTACTAGACATTTAGCATGAATTAGCATTATAACTTTGTGAAATTTTATTTTTGAATTCCCTGTTATTTATTTACTGAAGTTACCCAAAGCCAATCTACATTTCTCAAACTTGATAATACTTTTGCCTCTATGCATTTCTTTTAATTAATCCTTACTCCTATTTCTGAAAAATTAACCATTAAAATCAGAAAATGACACTGAGAGAAGGATGGATACCTAAACTGTATGAAACTGTATTACTATACATTTGCTAGATAAAACTGAAATGGAAGTAAATCCAGGAAGTTGACTGAATATAATATCAAGGTGACTCAGCTATGTAGTTAAAAAGATATTAGTGATCTGAGCTTTTAATAACCTGGTGGTACCATTGCAAAAAGATGGCACGTGTCTCCTCAACAAAAATAAAGCAGTTTTGGTTTTGTCTGTCAAGAACTTGCTAGGGACATACTAACTTGACTAACCCAATTTTTATGTCTAAATTCGTCCTTTACTGTCACACAGAGCCTTTTAATAGGTCACCATAGTCTATCCTGGATCAAGTATGATTCTTCTTTGCTCATCTCTGTTGTTTGAAAAAGAACTCAATAGTACTTGTAATTAGAAACTTAGATAAGTATTCTAGCTTTTACTCTTCTATTTATTCATTTATGTAATTATTTATTAGTTTGAAATAGCCCTTTGCCAAATTTCTGTTCCTCTCATAAGATGGATTCTTCATTATCTATATCATTGCAATAGACCTTTTCTGTCACCATTCCAGTTTAAAATAAATTTCTGTGAATACAAATGACGAGTACTATGTAAAATATTCTACCCTAGCTCATACCAATGTCTTATATAACATAGAAGGCTGAAATGCTTCCTTGTAGTCAGTGAAAATGATAGAACCTGATGTTGGTTTTTTCCTCTTTCTACACCCACATCACACTGACAAAATCCCTGTCATCCTTTGGTTAACTGTTTTATCCTGTTTCATATGCTTCTCTTTCACCTCCAGCTGACAAATATTCAGTTTTTAGAAAATGCTTTTGTCAGCAGTTTACTAAGTAGATTCCTGTGTGCTTTGTACTATGCAAACCCACTGCTGCTGCTTGGTCTTAAAGGTCTTAGAGGTCTTTGAGGTCATACTTTCTGTGAACTAAATTAGTCCTCAGCAATATCTTAATTTGGCAGTCAGCTAGAATCCCAGGAGCACACACCTTGTTCTCTCACTAATGACAATACTGTGCAGGATCAGTCTAAGACTGATGGGTCTGCAATGCCACTGATGAAAATTTCGTCTTGAGAACTTCCGTTTCAATGTATGCCCACTTTAGCCTTCTGCTGAGTTTTTGCCTTATCTATCTTATGGCTCCTATATTAACAGTCTTCCTGAACTCCTTAAACAATAGTTTTCTGTATGGTAAAGTATCAAATGATTTACCATAATCTACACTCTTAGAAACATGCCATCTACTCCTATATTACATGAAAGTTACTTTGTTGAATGTAAATTGTGTCAGATTAACCTAGTATGCACCTCTGATAAAGAAAAGCCCCTTACAGTTCTTCTGACTTTCCATTTGCATCCACACCTCATTATTCTTGACTTCAAGGGCTATTGTAGGGGTGACTAAATGCAGCCACCTAGATCATTTCGCCAGTTCCTTCCTCAAAACTTTCTGTAATTAGATATGCTGTGTCCAGGTAGAGGTCACGTTCTCTCATCTTTGCACCACACATTCCCAAGCTGACAGAGTCATAAAAAATGTCTGCTACTGAACTTGCAACTTCAGGTGTGCTTCTTGTAGTGTTTTAGCTGGTCCCTTTTTCCCTCCCTCTCCTTCTTCCTTCATTTCATCAGAGTTAGCAATCCAAACTTTGCTTTTGCTTTGAATATGGTAATGAAATTACTATTCCTACTCTTGTTTGTGATTATGTACCATGTCATTACCCTCATAATCTTTATTTCTACAGAAAACAAAAGTATGGATTTATTATATAGGACATTCCTGTATTCATCTTTAATCATCCTTCTCTTCCCAGCCTGTCTTTCTTTCCTTGTTCCTCCCTTGTATAGTTGGTGAAGACATATTAGTATTTGTCTTTGTTTTCCTACCAAGGAAAGGTAAAGCTTAATTAGCTTTTTAACTACTTTTTTTTTTTTTCTTTTTTTTCCTAATTTTCAGGACAGAGCTTTCTTAGCTTATCACACTCTTCATAGAATCATAGGATCATAGAATCATAGAATCGTAGAACCATAGAATCATACAGTTATAGTAACATACACTGGTTTTGTGCTCCAATTCTGTTTCTCCTTTTAGCATCCTGTCTCATGTAGTTATTCTTTTTAGTAGGTCTTTAACCTGTTCCTATCAGTCTTTTTCTCCTTGCTTGGAAGTCTGGCTCTGGGTAGCAGTGACACTTAAGACCTCGTGTAATTCTGCTTGTGCTCAAATTCATAAACTGCTGTTCCTGATGAAACTCGCCAATTTGTACCCAGTTTCTCAAAATGTCTTCCTGTAAGACTGAAAATCTGGTTTTGTATATCATAGAATCCAGAGTGATTTGATCCAGTCTCTTGAGTCCGGTGTTGTCTCTTGCAATCAGGTCTTTTATAAGGTACTTGTTTCTTTCCAAAATGAAATTCGCTATGAAATCCTGTTAGCTTGCTGTGGTGGGCTGACCCCTCAGCTAAGCACCCATGCACTCAATATTATGTAGTATGGAATATCCCTTTGGTCACTTTGGATCAGCTGTGCTGGCTGTGTCCCCTCCCAGCCTTTTGCCCACCTCTTACCCTAGCTGCTTGAGGGTGGAGAGCAGGAAAAACAAAACCATGATGCTGTGCAAGCACTGCTCAGCAATAACCAAAACACTAGTGTGTTACCAAAATTGATTTAGACACAAAGCGAAAACACAGCACCATATGGGCTGTTGTGAAGAAAATTAACTCCATCCCAGCCACAACCATGATATTCATGAACAGAGAAATCAGTCAGCTGTCACATTCCACACTTGTGATCCTAGCACGTTCATGTTTTTTAGAATTTCCATATCCCAGATCTGTCCTTTATATGATACTCATGGCTTCTGGTTTTGTAAGTTATATATTCTTTGGGGCTGAAAAAAAAAAATGCAAGCAACTAAAACTCTAAATGCCCCAGTCCCCAAGGTAAATGTTATAAATTAATATATGAAAATTAATAATGGAGAGTTCTTAATATGTCCGTTTTCTAACCCATGTCATCATGTTGTGGGTCCTTGAAGTTTAGACATATAGGGGTTAATTCGACTCCACATCATCTCACATTTTCTTTTCTTTTCTGGAAATTTCTTGGACCACACTGCAAAATTTGCAAGGCTATTCTGTTGGACAGCAGCCTTTCCCTTTGATTCTTCGACTAGTGTAGGTAGAGTAGGGTTGGAGATATCTGTGATCACAGTGACTACTGGTTTTCCCCTATCGTGTGCCATGGAAAATGTACTAAGAGCAGAAAGGGTGTTTATCGTCTTGCATTCCATCAGAGGAATATTTAAGTCTCAGATCAACAAGATGTCAGTATTATTTTGGTAGTGAAAAGAAAAAGGAGGATATTTATCTATAATGGCAAACTTGTCAGTGACACCTGCTAAGAAATGTAAGCTAAGAAGGACAGGGCATGTCACTCGTTTTGCACCATAATTTTAAAAAAAGAAGAAATGTTCTTTTCTTTATAGTTCTGTAAATCAGAATTGTGTATGCTGATTCACAAAAGTTTCATCTGTGTTAGTTTTTATCTTGTTTTCCTTTGTTATGTATTATGTTGTGTTTCTTTTATTAAAGACATTACATCTCGAAGGCCAAGGTTATCTGTGTCAGTTTGGATGCTCTGAATTATCAGTAAATTTCTGTGTTTCTCTGCTCTTCAGGGCCCTACACATTCTCCCAAATTGTGTAGGACCAAGAAAATGTGCCATAGCTTTTCAGTCTGAGCCATTACTCTAATAGTTAAAGAGATGCTTTTGTAATACTAATACTAATGAATCAGGAGCCTTTGTGTAAACGGTTATTAAATTCTATCATTTTTTGTAAAGTTAAAATCCTTAAGTAAGTATTTTTAAGATCTCCCTGAAAATAATGTAGAATTTTTCCAGATCTTCATGGCATCCTTCTTTCTCCGTCACATGCTCATCACACAGGCACACGAGACTTAGTCTAAGTTTTAAATATCCTCAGATGCAGTGAAACCAGGTAGCAGTGATGCATATGCTGTTCTGCTTAGCTGTTCCTGTAGAAGAAATAATACTGGAGTTCAAAACAGGAAATGCAGATGGTGCAAAGGCAAATGGTACAATGCTGTGGTCTGTTTGTGGGAAATGGAAAAAAAAAATCACTCAGGACATCTGATGGTGGGAGTTCTGTGTTCTGTTGTCCTTCATTGGACTGAGTCTTAATGATATTAGTGTCCTTAATCACATTTTGCTTACTCCAAATCACTCCACTCATTTCTACAAGACTACTTTGGGATTCACGACTGTTCAGTATAAAATGGAGTATTACAATTTGGCCTTGACTTAGTAACCATTTAGTGAAATGCATGCATTTTGATATCTAGGGATCTCCTTTTCTGGTAAAATTTCATTTCACAGTGATAATTTAATTTCAGTTCCAATATTAATTCAGGTCATATTAACTTGATAATGTCCACTAGCAAAGCCATTTATGCTGTGGAAGTAGTAGAAAAATAAAGACCATTTGATTCAATGAGTCATACATTCGTAATGTGTAGCACGACTTACTTGGAATATTATTTAATTTACTTGAGTTGGCAACAACTTGTCTACCAGTCAGAACCAGAATCTGAGTCTAGATATAAAGAAACTGATGTTCTTGCCTACTGCCACAGAGATGGCATGTCCTATCCTGCCATTGATTTTGAAGGAGACCTCTCCAATAAATACATAATGTGAAAGTCAGTAGTGTGCCTAAGAGAAGGAAATATTCTGTGTGACTCCGTTACTGTGGCAATGATTGTCCTGTCTCCAAGCAGTTATCTTCATTTTAAGGAAAATAATTGCCTGGTACTCTCAGTTAACTTCATTGTAGTCGTGGTCTGGATCTTCTAAGTCATCTTGTATTTCGTGTTTTGAGTGTTTGGGGTTTTTTGCTTCTAATTTTTAAGAAATGGACTCCAGTCTTGTGACTGTAACTTGCCACTTGAACTTTGTCTTTGAACTTCATGCCAGCACCGTTTGACTTACAGGAACAGTGAAAAGAAGGTATAATCCATCATAGATGACAGTCATTTGTTTTAAATCAAAATTCTCTCATTTTAGAAATAAGCCTAAATGTTGAAATAAACAAAAACAGTGATATTTTTGCTTGAAAGTGGTTAAGATACCACAAAACTACCAATTTCACCAATCTTTCAGTCTCTGGAATACAGATTTCAAAGAGGCATGATGCCAGATGACTTCATGTGATTCTCAGAGAGATTTTATTAAGGTCAAGGCAAGTCTAAATATCACACTTGATCCACAGCCTAAGTCAGAAATAACTTAGCGTGTTGCTGTGAATTTTGGAAAGAAATTATAACTCCTTCAGAGTTTCCTAGCTATGATTTTGTGTTGTCATTTGTTAATACTTTGCTTCTAGGATAATTCACATGAAAATGGAACAATAAACAAAGAGCCTTCTCTACCATGCAAGCATATTAAAGTAAGTCTTCAGAGAGTCATGTTCTACTGCTGGAGAAAACAGCCCTGAGTCAAAACTCCCTCCTTTCCTCCCCTCTCCCCCAACCCCGCAACCTTTTCTCCCCTCTTCATGCTGGCAGGAAATGAAAACTATTTCAGCATGTTAGACAAAATGAGTAGAATCACTGTGATCATTTCAGTCCTGCTGCATACCAGCCATGAAAGCTCATTGACAGCATCACTGAACATTTCCTAAGCTATTCAAAAATTATCACCTGTCTTCTGCACTTTAAACCTGATGAGAAGTTAGAAGGTATTATAGTTCAAAAAAACAACAAAAAAACAACAACTAAAAAGACCAACAAAGGCTGCACTTTCCAGAAAAACAAGTTTGTCTGCTTTGATTCTCAGAGGTACCCACTAGTTTAGCTTACATGCTTCCTTATGTTGATTTTCTGTTAGAGTCTTTTCTGTATCCCAGAAGGTAGGAGAGCAAAGCAGATAGCATCTACTTTTGTCTTAATGGCCAAATTGAGAGGCAATGTATAAGTGGATGCAAGATCCGTATCACTGAGTGGATGCAAGGCTTAGGGATTTGTACCAAGCCCAAGCAAGTTTAAGCTAGTTTAATTTAAATGCTGAGCATGGCAGAAGAAGGTGCTATGCCAGGTTAGATTCCCTGGGACAAACTGAGGCCTGATCAAAAATTCAAAGGCTAAATGGCCTTTGAAGCGTACCTTGGGTTCCCACCTAGTGATGTGGTTAGCTGCCAAAACTGGTGCGGTGTCATTGCTGGCTGATATTTTCAGATGTGGTCAAGTAAATAGTTTGATTTCTAAAAGTGCTCAGTACTCATTGCCCCTGAAGATTTAGTGACTGTGTAGCTGTATTATATATATATGTATAGGCTGTTCCAGCTTAGCACTCAAGCTTAAAAATTTCATTCACACTCTATACCATGTTCTGCTAAAACCAAGCAACAGCCAAATACGTGAATGAGCTTTACCCATAAGATTTATATGCACAATAACCCATTCAAACCTTCTCCTCTCTTTTATCCTTCTCCTCTCACTGACTCTAGACCCACTAATCATTTTGGAGCTCTAAGACTTTTAAGCACAGGTGAAGACTAGCATGGATGTCAGCACTGACAGATTTCCACATGTCGCTACCAAGATATCACATTCTTGTGATAAGAGAACAGTCAAGTTTCTCTGCCCATGTTAGCCAGAGCCTTTGCTGAGATTGTCATCAAGGTTGCCAATTAGAAGCAATTGTGATATTTTGTTCCTGTGTGTGAGGCAAGACCTGCTGACTAGGAGTTGCTGAAACCACCAGCTCATTTCACAATATTTAAACAGTAAATTACCATACCTAGCATTTTAGTCAACAAGCTGAGGGATTGATTGATTGGGTGTGTACATCCTGCATGGTGATTATTGTCAGGTATAACTCTTCAACCTGGAGCGGGGTGAACATTGCTTTTAATTTACAAGGATGTCAAGACACTTGCAGACAAAGTGCTCAGGTATGACTGGCTGTGCTTACCTTGAGTGATCCACTTGTACTCTCTCAGACCTCCGGTGTACAATGAATAGTGATTAATGTACAGGCTGTGTGGAAAAAAAAAAAGGCATGACAGGAAAGGAGTGGGGGAAAAAAAGAAAAGTGCTGGCAGGCACAAAAGTGAGAATGAAAAACTCTGAGAGCTGACTTGTACTCTGCATGAAAAACATTCCTACTCCTTATTGTGCCTATGAAAATGCGAAGGGATAGCAACTGTGCTACACGGTGAAGGGTTAGCGCTTGTGGAATAGAAGGTAGTCTTAGAGGGAGCAGATAAGAGTATCAAAGTATATTTCAGAGTAAAGCATTCTCAAATCCCTTGATATTGAGCTCTCTCACTAGTGGTGGTGTATACCCATTAAAAACAGTCAATATACTGCATATATTATATTGATGATACAGAAAAGTAGAGTCTACTATTTGGAGAGTTCTTTCTCATTGTTACTTGCTTTGTGGCACTCTGACAGAGGCCTGATTGCTGACCAAAACCCAGCATCCCTAAAGACATTTGCCAAATTGACAGTTTCTTCTCAGTACAGCCCTGGATGAAAGTGGCAAACATGCACATTCATTCCACTGCTGTGTTTTTTCCTCTCCTCCTGGGCCACTAACTCTTTCTCAGTAAGGACTCCACACCTCACCCTAGTCTTCTCTCCATTTTCCTTAGGCAATGCAATTAGAAGAAATCTAAAGACGTATTTTAACACATTTATTCTGAAAATACGCCGATCTTTTACTACACGTTTGCAAGAATTGTTCGATTTTAAAGCTCTGCACATCTGAAAACATAATACCACCTCTAATTCCTTCCATTTGTCGTTTTATTTCAGTGTAAATTACACAACTTCCTCTACAACACAAGGGCATCTTCCTCGCAATTTTCCTATTCTGTTCTCACTTTTCTCACTTTTTTAGGTGACTCTTGACCCTGACCTATAGGTATTTACCATAGCCACAACATCCTTCTGGAGTAAACTGAGATCACAGCACTACACTTGAAACACTAGAGGTTGCTAAAGCCTGTGTTTGGTCATTGAGTTTTCTCAAATGGAACAACATGATGGATCTTACTGAATTGAAGTAACAGTAGGAAAACTCATCCTTCTCTAAACATACCTAGACTACCACTAGACAATTCATCCTCTGAATTCTTTTGCTCCTCACCTGTTAACAAAATGCGTAACCGAAGGTTCCATTCCAGTGTGTAAAAGACATCTATGATGAATACAGGATATTTAGGATACAGGAAGTCAAGGATAAATGCAGAATCAAAGATTTCATCTTTAAGACCTATTTACCCTTTGTCGGGCACAAAAGTTTTGGACTTAAGAATAGTTGATTGCCTTGTTTTAAAATACATTATTTTAAGAATACTGCCAGGAAAAAAAGAGTTTATCTAAATTCTAAAAAGTAGTGTTATATAAATTAATAATTTTATGTAAGGCCAGATACACATACTGTATACATGAGATCATGCCTCGTGTCAGACAACATCTCTATAAGATACTTCATCAGGTGGCTCTTTGAATCTTGTGGGCTTCCCCTTGGACTGAAGAGTAGCTCCTGTAAAAAGCTGAGCTATTTAGGGGTGATTTAAGTGTCTCCTACTCTTCTACATGTAAGCCTTTAGCTGACAAAGTGCAGCCAACCTCTTTCTAGTACTGTTCTTCTGATTAGCAAAATCAGTACAAGTTGATCGCCTGACAAGAGGAGACTGTACAGCAGCTCTAGTCATGACTACAGTAATTGATTTTCACAGCTGCCTGAGAATCCTAACTGGAATAGTTTTGTTCTCTAGCATCCCAGTTCCCAAAGTCAAGTTATTATGCAAGGAACTCATATTAGATTCTCTTGAAAAAAAGATTGTGTAGCGAAAAAATTATAATATGATACATACCTGCCATACCCCTCAAAATGAAAAACAAATAGAAAGACACCCAAATGAGTTATTTTTAGTAACTGTATGGTTTCATAGGCTTAATTTATAAGTAGTGAACACTTGGGGCTGCCAATCTGTGAGTAGTCTTTGGAGGAGCTGCTTGGGCCTCTTTCCAACCTCTTTTCCTGACAGGAATTTCTATGAGGGGGGTAGGGAGTTTATAATGAACTCAGCCTGACATCTGGGCTGGGGGAAGCTAACAGGCTGCCTTTGTTCCTAGCAACTTCAGTGGTTTCCACTACACTCCAAAGGCCCTCAGAATATTCTTGTTTCGGGAAGGGAAAGCAGAACCATGAGAAGAGATCCTGAGTACGGTAGCAAAAGCTGGCCCCCACTTCCAGGAGGATGCACATGCAGGGGAATGTCAGGGCCAGCTGGCTGGACAAGGCACCCACTATGGAAGGCAGGATGTCCCATGTGATGACATCAGATTGGAAGGTTGCCCAGCTTGCGTGAGCCCATCACATAGCTCCTGAGCAATAGCATGGGCTATATTTAGAGAGGGAGAATAATTGATGAGACATATGGTGCCTGATTCTCCTTCAGCCTCAGGTCTACTCATGTACATGAACAGACTCCCATTGATTCCAGTGGCTAAGACTCCTCCATTTCAGCACTGGGAGCATAACTGACTCCAGTGCTAATGGAAGTGAAGTTCAGTCTAAAAAGCACACAGTTTTGTTCTGTGTGCAACTGATGCTTTAAAAATAGCAGGGGAAAGAGCAACTGTCTTAGCCTTCCCCTTCCTGCAAGGGCCTGTTAAAACATTGCAAGCCTTTTCTGCTTGACTTACTGAGCTGTCACTGAACTTGTCCAACAAAATGTATTTTATAAATAAACTTTGTTGCTATGGTTGGTCAGAGTTAAGACTCTGGTCAGAGACTAAAGCAAAGTCCTTTTGATGGGCTAGTCATTCTTTGCACTTTAAACATGCATAGTCGGAGAAAAAAAAGGTTGAAAGCATCTTGGGCAGAGCCCAACTCCTTGTCTTATAAGAGGTACAGAAAGCAGTACGAAATTATTTACAATGGTAGTGAAAAATCTATTCATGCCTGTTTATTGGCCATTATGTGGAACAGACCCTGCTTTGCAATGCTGCTGATCTCTGTATAATCATAAAGCGTAGATTTATTTGCTTCTCATCTCCAGCAATTAACTGCTACAGATGTCAATTATGCTGAATGAGTGTGCTGCGCCTTCATTATTTTTCTTCCTTTGTCTGAGTTGCTGATTTTCAAAGTTGCCCAGCTATCGAAACTCCACTTAAAGTGCCTAAGATCAGAAACAAGCCCAAGGCAGCAACATGGTATGATACTGGAATAAATAAAGCATTTGTTGACTCATGACCCATCTAGATCAGAAGCCCTCAAGAGTGTTTTATGCTAAAACAAATAAATAGATCTCTGAAGTTAACTAATTGCTTCATGTAGAGCAGACTCAACACTTAGTGTAACATTTGCCTCAACAGCACAAAAGCAGAGAGAGAGCTGCCCTGCAGCTCTGCTGCTCCAGACAGAGGAGAATTCAAGCAAGGCTATGCCTACTCCCTACCACCTGCTTTCCCCACCTTCTCTGAAAAAGACATGTCAGCACAGGGCAGAAAGTGCAGCCTTAGGCTTCCTTGAATTATATGGAGGGCTAAACAGTCCCCAGCTGGCCCAGGATCAGAAGAATGGCCTTAAGTTGTTTAAAGCCACATTTCTCACTGCTTACCAGATGCTTTTCAGCTGTGCAGAGGGTAAAATAGGTTTGGTAGAGAAACTACCCTTAAACACAGCTTGGGATTCATCCTCTGACTCCTCATGTCATCATGTAATTTTTGTGACCTGGCTAACAAGGAAAGCTGGTGGTACTCCACATGTCTTAGTGTGTTCCCATGATAAGCCTTCAGCTGCTCTTTGCTTTGTGCTGCCCTAATACCGGTTTTCAATTAAAAGAGAGTGAGCACAACATTCATAGTAATGATTTTAATTCAATGAGACCTAGGATTGCGGTCATCTTAGGGCACAGTTCATACCTTGTTTATTTGGCAGACACCAAGAATAGGCTACACACTTTTGAAGCAAAAAATAACAAGCCATTATCATCAAGTGTAACTAGAACAAAGTGGCCTTGTTTATCTTGCGGTTCCCAATACTCACACATTTTAAATATTGAAGCCTTGATGCGAACTCTATACTTCAGAGATGAAGGACCAGTCCCTTTGAAGGAAGAAATCACTCTTCTAGGCATCAGTTTCTGGGCTATAGTATAGAATGTCTCATTTTAAGTCCTTCAGGGGAGTATTAGCTGTGAAGCATTTCCTATGGTGGCTGTGAGGGAAATGCAGTGATTTTAGCAATTCACAATAGTTTCGTCTACTTTGGTACTGATAAGTGTGGGAACTTTTGTGTGATGACCATACACCTCTCCTAAGAAAGCGCAAAGCATGAGGACAATGGTCAAACCAAGACATCTGAGTGGGTCGAATTCAGAAAGTGGATGCGGGACAAGTAATTTTCTGGGAAGACAGAATTCTTGAATTGCTGGAAACTGGTCCCAGCTTGTGAAACTGTGCTTCCTAAAGTCACCCTGAAAGGCTAACACACATGGCCAGCCTCATCACACCAGCATCTATCTCCAGGTACCTCTATGCTTTGGGATGTGATGCAGCTTCCAAACTTATACTTGAACCAGATGCCAGCAGTTTTCAGAACGCAGATGCTGTCACCGACAATGAATCAGACACTTGCTACTCCAAAGAGATTTTAATGAAAAGAGCAATGGCCTTTATCCATCTCCCTGGAAGCTTGCAGAGAACAGGTAAGCATGAAACATGCTTCTAATCTCACCTGTTGTGTTAGGGATTAAAGAACTGAGCAGGATCCAGGGAAATAGAATCCCCTTTATGCTGTAACTGCACAGATCTGTGACTCCATTGCATCTGCAAGTATGATGTGCAATAAAAGTGACAGACTACACACGTTTGGGAATCCCTTGGCTTGAAGGGGAAATTTTGCTGACCAGAATTGGGATGAATTGGTTTCACACTACCCAGCAAAAATCTAGTCTACAAAAAGGATCATCTTCAGTTGGCCAACTCACTGTCCCAAGGAGAGTGACTACACATCCTGTCATCTCTAGTCACCTGCCGTCTCTACATTGTAAATTCTTATTGCCCAGGCACACCAGTGGCTCCCAGTAACTTTTTAAAACCAGAAAGACATTTTCCTTAGAAATCAGCCTCACAAGGCAGCAGGGTTAACATTCCTATGCATAAACATAAGTAGCAAACAAAATAAATGAACTAAAGTGAACACAACACGCTGGCATATGGGGCATTAGTCCCTGGATGGAATACTAGTTTCCACAGGAATTGTCATGCTGTTTTGGAAAGGGTATGATTGAGGGTTCACGTGATACCTGGGTCAAACTTGCACTGCCGCAGGTGTCAGAATTACTTAGATCCAGTATTAAAGATCATTTCTTTGGAAATGTAGAAATCTTTGGAAAGGAACAACGCAGATGTCTTCATGTTGCAAGCCAACGTGAGCATAAAAAAGTTTGAAAGGTCTGACATTTTAAAACAGAATGACTATGAGTTCACATACACAGGAGAAATACAGCCAAACCAGCACACGTGTCTTCATATGCTCATTGTTGCTAGCAGAGAGATCTTAAAGATATTGTCCTGAAGGATCTGCAATATTTACAGCATATCTGATAGCTGGACTTGTGCCGGTGATGCTCACCTGGTGTATAAATAAAACAGTTTCAAAGACTAAACAAAATGTATAGTACTAGAGAAAACAATTTAAAAGGTTTTCCTCACTTACTGACAAATAGGTATTTAAAACTTCTGTGCTGTGGCAATACTGTCTTTCAGTGTTCCTGATATGTAGTTAAATGAATCAAATTGTTAAGTGTATCACGTACTAGGGCGGCATACCTAGTTGGAGTATTTTAGCAAATTAATTAGATGCACGATAGCAAAGCGTTATATAAATTTGTTTTGCAGAAATACTTTATTGAAAACTATGTAAGAGCTGAATGGGTAGATTTTAATCTAGCATTTCAAATTCACTCTTCTCAGAGGGCAGAATTATGATATTCACCTTTAGATAAAAAAGGAATTTATGTGAAAGTGAAGCATTAAAAGTTGGAAAGTTAAGTAAGCCAATGACACTCAAGTAATTATGGACAAAGCCTTCAAGGCCTGTTTGGTACCAGACCAAATAAAATATCCAGACCCTATCAGTCTTGCTTCCCAGCCATTCTCCTCTATCCATAGGAGTCTCTCCCTTTCTCTCACTCTCCCTGTACTTAAGTAGCAGCAAAGAGCTGGAGCAAGAGCTGACTTCTAAGATGTGGCACAGACACAGTGAAAGCAGGTTCTATAAGGTCCCTAAGGAGACCATGACAGATTTGTCCTGTCAAAATCCTCCTGAGCTTTCCACAGATACTCTCAACACTGTTTAGGCACTTCTAAATACTTTTAAGTCATTTTAATTTGTGTGGGTAAAAGTAGTACCTCTCTGGAGCAGAGAGTGAATCTCTTTTTAATAGAGAACAGCTGTCTGGGGGCAGGTCTGCGTTCATGGTAAGGTTCCTTAGGTATTAGGAGTTCTTTATCTGGACAGGTAGAAATCCTTGAGGGGTAAAAACCTGCTCGTTTGGAGTAAGTTTTTATCAGAAGCTGAAAAGCAGGAAAATCAGTTTGTGCATCCTAATTATTGATCTTTTCTATGCAATTGAAAGCAGTGCAGGCCTCCAAAAATCCTTTGAAAGAATTTTTAGAAAGCCTCTGTGGTCTTTACACTACAAAATACATCAGAAAATGCTTCAATAAGGTTGGATTACCTTGAATATCTGGACTCAATTTAGGCAACCTGTTTCAATGTTTCCTCTCCAATACTTGTATCTCAAGAGCCTGTAAAGTAACATGTCCAAATTCAGAACTCTGCACCAAAATAAAATCTTCACCTTACAAGAAAATATACAACTTCCACTGTGCAAGTTCATGCCAAGGCAAGTTGGGGACGTCGTAATGGGCTCTAACAGGCTCTCCCTGAGACGGCTACAAACTTGACTTTCAGCCAAGGAGCATTCAGAAGATGTGACATTATTTTACTCCCCTGGAAAACATCAGAGAAATTACTCTTCATCTGATACTCCTAATATCAGTAATTTGCTGATTTGACATCATAAGAAGAGTGAGCAGAGGGGATCTTTGACAAAGAGATAACCATATCCCTACCACGAGGAGCACAGCCTGCAAGTCAGCACAACGCCGGTGCAGAGCGGAGCGGGGCGAGCACAGGGCTGGGGTGTGGACTCTGAAAGCTGGAATGCTGCAGATGAGCCCCTGGGAGCTTTAAAGTGAGTGGGAGGAAGGGGCTGCCAGAAGACTTTTTTGGGGCTTTTCTTTGGTATTTTTTGTTGTTGCTGTTTGCCCTCCCCCAAGCCAACTGGGCAACGCAGAGCGAGATGTAAGCTTTGGAGTGTGTGTGAAGGGTGAGAAAGGAGTAGATAAAGAACAGGCTCCCGCCTGAGGTAGGAAAGGTGTTGGCACCCTGGGGAGTATGAGAGAAGAAATGTAAACAAAAGGCACAGTTGTGCAAAGCCTTGGAACTGAAACAAGCATGTAGCTCATCTTTGATGCCCCAGGTAAGTGAAAACTGGTTCAAGTTCTTAGTGCAATAATACCTCACTCATGTTATGCGTGCTGGCCCCAGCTTACAGTCTTAGCCAGATAGACATTATGCCCTTTTGCTTCTGGGAAGCCTGTTAATATACATGGAGTGAATATAAATGCAAATGACTGCTCACAGATCCCCTGCTACAGAACTGTCATCAGTATTAACTAAGAAGTATTGGTGGGCTCGGAAGCTGGGAGAGGCACAAAGTTTTTCGTATTGTTCTCCATGGCAAAAGGGGCTTATTTCTTCAAAATTACTCTCTCTAGTTCTTGGCAACAGAATGTTTCTGGAAAATAATGCCAACGAAGCTACAAGCTTATTAAATATTACTGTTAAGCCATTTGCTGTTTTGAATAAAATTTGCTTTTTTTTTTGTCTTAATGATGGTTTCTTCAAACAGACAATGCAAGGATTATTCAGTGTTGTGTATATAACTGCAGTTAAAGCTTAAAAGACCTAGTAATTCCTTTCATTCTCATATTTTTGACTGAAATTTTGTAGTTCAGAGGAAGCTGAAAATAACCTTTAGAAAAGGTCACAAAGAACAACCCTCTTCCAAAACTCATCTGTGGGCTTGGGATCACACACCTATTTTGGAACAGTATCTGCTCCAGTTAAAAAGACATCATTTACTCTAAATCTGACTTACTCAGAGCCATTTAGCTAAGTCAAATGGCACAACTGCAATTTTGAAAATACTTGCATTTCATTTTATTTCAGTAAAACAAATGACATTATAAAAAAAAAGCAAAAATGATTAAGCTAAGTAATTAGTTACAAAACTCAGTGGATCTACTTTACATTGAAAAATCTACTAAAGATGCATGAAGTATTGTTTTATGGGGAATACTTAAGGAAGGAAACCATGTTTGAAAATATTCTGTTTCAAGAATTAAGAGGAAGAAAATACATACTATAGTCTTCAGTAAAACTGTTTTAGACGTAAATAAAGAAAAGCATTCGTAATAATTTATTTATTGTGTTACATTGCTTCAAGGTGGAATATACTTTCCAATTCTTCATATGTAGATTTAAATCTGAATTCCCTGGGTTTAGTCCTTCATTTAAGAATGACTTGATGATTATATATTAAGCTACACTAAAGATCATGTATAATTTTTGTGGGGAAATGTATTCCTAATAACTTAAAAATAATGTAGCCTGTAAATGCTACGTGATGTCACTAGTCTGGGTATAATTGCAGTGGAATACCCTTCCAGTTTGCTTTGCTTTATCCTTGTTGCTGTAATATTGAGAATAAGTCTTAGGAGGAGCAGCTGAGGGAGCTGGGGTTGTTTAGTCTGAAGAAAAGGAGGCTGAAGGGAGACCTTATTTCTTTCTACAACTACCTGAAAGGCGGTTTTAGAGAGGTGGGTGTTGGTCTCTGCACAAGTCACAACTGACAGGACAAGAGGAAATGCAATCAAGTTACGCTGGGAGAAGTTTAAGTTAGACATTAGGGAAAAACTTCTATACCAGATGGGTTATCAAAGACTGGAACAGGCTGAGCATGGAGGTGGTTGAGTCTCCATCCCTGGATGTATTTAAAAGCCATCTGGATGTGGTGCTCAAGGATATGCTGTTGTAGTGGCCCTGGTAGAGTTAGATAATGGTTGGACTTGATGATCTTAAAGGTATTTTCCAACCGTAGCGATTCTGTGCTTGATTCTGTAATACTTGATAGCAATCTTTGGAGGAAGATCGACATAGGTATGTAAATTACATGCCGATAGTAAATTCTGTTATATTTTTGCCAGAATGGCATGTAGTCATAGGTAAAATGTATTAGCTCTATTAAAAAAATATTTATTATACAAAATAATATCTGTCTCTCCTCTTTTTATCTTCCTATGCACCTCTCAAGGTTTCTGATTTACAAATGCAGAGTGACAAGTTTTCATTCTGTAAATGCCAACGTGACAATGTAATTTTTGCCAGTTTTCAAACATTTTTTCTCTGTTCCAGCACAGAGTAGAAACATTGGGAAATCTTGAAAGCAGACTCAAATTTATATTTACATCTAAGAAGGACACAGCCTGTCAATGTAGAACTTTCTGGAAGCTGCTTTTTTAGAGTCTTTAGTTCTTATTGTTCATAGGCTACATCAGGCATTCATTCAACAAGGTCCTCAAGGCACAAAAACTGCATTTTAGTTACATGTAGCTTGCCCATGTGATATTCTGAGCTAGTACAACTATGAGTATTTTTGGCAGAGAAGCTGGTTAAGATGTGTGGGTTGTATATCTCTGGAAGGGTAGCACTTATTAAACATTTTCAAACTTTTGAAAAGACAAAAAATACTCTTTAAGAGCTCAGTGATTGAGAACTCTCCTGTACCTCTACAACCTCCACGGTTGTAAGAAATACAAAGCTGGCAATGGTTCTTATTTCTAAAAGATTTGAGGGAAAATTAAATGGTCAGAGCATATGCTTATTTTTCTACCAGGAAGCTTAGACCAAAGGAAATGATCCTTGAGAAGACATAGCAAATAAAACCACAGACAGGTTGTGTGATAATTGGCGAAACCATAATAACACATGAAGACATGTGGCTTGAAGGATGATAAAGAGATGTGGGAAGAACAAAAGACAGACACCAATTACAGTCTGCTACGATTAAACTCTACTTTGACAAGACACAAAGGGAAAAATAAAAAGAATTCTAAACCCTGAGGAGTGCAAAGTAGGTCATCAGCTCAGTTACATATGAGCTGAGAAGTGGAAGGGAGTTGTAGATAATTCTGATGGTGACTCAAAGGATGGGAACTGTAACCTAGATATAGACAAAAGGATGGGGTGAGCCTTTTCTGATTATTGTGATAAGGATATTCTGAAACCTCCAGGGAAAAGAACCTAATTGTAATCCGTATAACAACACAAACCAATGCAGTGCTATGAAAACAAATCAGTTCAGAAACATGGAAAGGAAAAATGAAGATGGAATTGATATAGGCATACTTTGCAAGAGCACGCAGAGTGCAATGTACAGGGACAGGCTGCTGTTTCTAGACATAAACCTGTGGACATACGAATAGGTTAGGAAGGAGATTCCACAGAACATCTGAATTGTCTTTGTGATAAGCATTAAATGAATTCAATTTCTGCTAAAAGGAAAGTCTCATGGTTCCCAGATTGTTGGGCATTGCTGAGATAGGAGATAAATTTCAGCTGAACAAAGGCAGTGAAGGAATGTAATCTTTTGATAATTAAAATAAGCTGAGGTTGAGCAGAGGGTCAAGACCTCAGAGGCATAATTATTGAGTTTTGTCTGAAATTCAGAAATATAATGAGATATGTACAGCTAAGAGCAGACCAGCTCTCCAGAAAAGCTGGAGACTGAATAACATTAGTTTTAATATAACGTAGTTACATTGTCTCACAATATCTGCTTTTCTAATTAATAGCTTCAATAGACTCCTGGCTGTACACAAATCAGCAGAAAAATGGGGAAGGATCCTTCATTTCCATACTTTGCCTTTGACCCTTCTCTAAAGAACAGATCAAACTTGGACTTTCTGTTTCATGAAATAGCAGGATTTAGAAAATGTTTTCTGAGTTTCAATTTGAATTTTTTTTTTGTAAAAGGGAATTTTGGAAAAAAAAAAGAAACAAAAAAGTATTATTTGCAATGTTTCCATTTAGAAAAGATCTTTCATATATGAAAGTACAATTTTCATTTCAATTAATGTTTTGGTTACATGTAATGCAAATTAAGCTATGAAATATTACAAGTGTCAAGCAGTATGTTTTAATACTCAATCTATTCTAATTATTTTATTGGATTTTTCCTTTAAAAAGCATTAAGAACACCTACTTAATATTAAAACATCTTTGCTTATTTTACTAAATGAGATTATTTGCTGTTTGTGTTGGAACTAAACTTATCTGTTTGTTGTGATTTACATGGAAAATAACAGACAAATGGCTTCTCATACCACCATACATCATCACCATGTAAACACAGGAGAAAAATAAAATCAAAGTAAAATACATTTTGTGACAGAGAATATAAAATCATTTTTTCCAAAGCAAAATAATCAATTATATATGTGAAATTTCATCAAAATAGCTGTGAATTCCCTCAGAAAAAAAAGCTTATGTTTTCGAAATATCTTATCTGACAAAAAAAATTCATGAAAATTTTCCAACTTGTTTTAGTTGCTCACCTTTGGAGATTTCCAGCATTCCAGCTTTCCAGACCAAGTATAAGACTTGTGTCTTTTTAAGGGAAGGACAAATTTTATGTGACTAACATTGTAGTTTACTGATGTTATTCCTTAACGTGAAACAGATTTGCGTGGTTGCAACTAAATTCATGGGTTTGTGCGTGGATTTTTTTAAGTGCATATAGATTTATTATTTTCTTAAATAATAGAGATACTTCATTTTAACAGAGGGAAAAGTTTGAGTACAACGGGAGTAGAAGACAACGCTTCTTGGAATAGTCTTTATGTCAGTGACAACATATGCTAAATTTTCAATTAAAATTTGATATAATTTAAATTTTATTTTAGATTCTCACTTGTTTGAGAAATCAATAGAAAAAAAAAAAACTGAAATGGGAACTTCACGAAAATTGGAAGGAGATTTTCTGTGGCCTGCAATGTGAGGAGGTTTATACTAGACATTATAAAAAAAATTTTCACTGAAAGGTTTGTCAGGCATTGGAACAGGCTGCCCGGGGAGGTGGTTCAGTCACCATCCCTGGATGTGTTTAAAAGCTGTATAGATGTAGTGCTGACATCCTCAGCTTTTACTGAACCACACCATGTTCCTGGGAGCATGGTGGAGTTTGAAGAGATTGTCAGCTGAGGATTTGGATATTGCAGTTTTTAACAGATTTCTTTTAAACGAAGAAGAAAATAGTCTTTCTTTCCTTTCCTCCCTTCTTGTCATCATTCAATAATGTTTTCTCAGAATCAAGTCGTATATTCAAGTAGATCCAGGTGTAGAAATGATGTAGGTCAATTTAGTCTTATAAATGGATGAATCTTCAATTGATATAACATGGCAGAAATTGTCTCAACTTTTTAAACTCCCGAAGAACACTTGTATCTTGATGTTCAACAGCAGACACGAAAAGAAGAAACTTGAATTAAATCTTGAAATAAAAAGTGAGATAACTCTTTCTATAGGACTCAAATGATTAAAGCAGTTTGACTACAATAGCTGGTTATTTCTAAAGGTATGCTTCTGGAAAAAAAGTCCCCTATCATTTCTGCTTTTAAAAGCTGAGAAGACCAAGAAATAAATCAGGCTACCAGCAGTTGGAGTGTAGAAAGATCACAGTGAAAACTGAAAGTTTCTAGAGCTCAAAGGAAATGTAAAGATCTCAATTCAAATCTCTCTCAGATGTTCTGCATTGTTTGCAGTCCTTGAATCTGGTCAAAAAACCTCCAGATGACAGCTGCACCTGGGAGTACAGAGAGTGATGGAAGAAGCGTGTGACCTAGTACGTACTGGAGGACTAGATCTGACACATGAAGTCCTTTACAGTGCAGATATATACACACGTACATCTGGATACATGTAGACATGTGCAGGTATGTGCGTATGTACGTACAGATAGATGCAAGTCACTACAAAAGCAGCGCTGAAGGTGTGTTGATCACAGACTCTTGACCAGCGCCCAGAAATCCAAGTCAGAAAGCTTGCAGCTTGGTACTGGGGCTGCATGTGCTGGCATGTGGCTTATGTACTGCCTGCTGTTGATCTTCGGGAATTAGTCAGTACACCCTGGGCAACATCACAGGTCTTCTCTCTCTTGTACTCCCTCTGTGCTGAAGCCAAGCAGCAGAGCTCATGCAGCCAGCAGCAGAAGTGATCCTCAGCAAGTGTCTGCCACAAGCCGGAACTCCAGAAACACCCTAGAAACACTCTATAGCTCTTCTGCCCAAAGGCATAGACTAGCCCTATTCAGGTGCTAATTATTCAGGTGAACTGTAGAAGAAACAGTAGTTTTCCCTATTCCCTAGTCGAGGATATATGCAAATGTCACTGTAGGAGGACTAGGTAAAAATTACCAGAGAACCTTAATATTTAGCTAGGCAAGCAAAAAATATTTTGCAATTTGTTTAAAGTACTTTAATGATTAATCCATAGGGTTTGCTTTAGGAAAAATGCTTGGAGCCTCATAAGTACATGTAAAAATATTTCTTCATTGAAACTTTTGGAGATGCATTAAATCAAAAATACCTCTTGGTCAGCCTTGTGTATGGAAACTTTTTGTGGATGTAAGACCTCCTCTACTGTTGAAAGAAAGTGATTTTTTTTTTTTAAAAAAAAGAAGTACATCTTTAACTTTATAGCAGAAGATGGTGTATTAGTTAAAGCTGAGTATAACATAGCCTGCCATTATTCTAGTTTCTCCACACATCCTCTGCCAGTGCACTTCCTACTCAACAGCTCTGCTATTCCAGTCTTGGCTTATCCTCAGCGATGACTGCCAATTGTGCCAAACTATGCAGTTCACCTACAAGGCTTCAGCAAGTCAGATTAAAAAGTATCTCTCTCTTCTTCCTGAGAAGAAGTGGTCAAAACCGGTTCCTGGGAGAAGAGGCACTTTACTATCTATTGTTCAACAATTGCTCCTTTTTCAAGGGACCTGTTTATCTGCCAGATTTAAAAGGGCAATCGATATTTTTATCTGCGGTTATTAATCAGCTTCAGTCTCTGCTAGAATTTAGCAAAACGTTCTTGTTGAACCGATGACATCTTGAAAAACTGGTACACTGAAGATGTGGCATGATGGAAAAATTGCACCAAAGACTCCCAAATCACATTTTTTCTGACAACTATAATGTAGGTTCAAATTTTCTGCAACAAGATACAGGGGATTATTTACTAAAAATAGAAAGGAATTCACAGTTATGGAAATTCAGAGGGAAATTTTATATTTTATGCCATTGTTGTTTTGTTTATACAGAAAATGTTTTACTTCAAAGGCTGTTGTCAGATTGCTTAGGCCTTATATTTAGTGACATCTTGTCACAGCTTCAGTAGGAAACTTTAATTTCCTATAACTATTATGAGTCCAAGAAAAACAGTTTTTCTTTGAATTTGAACATTCCCTTTCAGCTTTTGCATTCCAAACATTTAAACTCGGGAATCAGTAAGTGAACTTTACTAGAAACAAAAGCTGAGATTGTTAAAACTGAGCAATTCATTGTAATTGGTAGAAGTTATGTGATTTGGCACCAACTGCCACTAAAAATCCCTGATTAGTCTATTGCCTAGTATTGAAATTGGGTAGAATGCAAAAGTAAGAAACAAACCCCATAGATGTTGAAAAATTGAACTTCTTTTCCTATGGAAGTAATAGAAGGCTTACATGAGTTATCATTGCTAGCAGAGCTAAAATTTGTAGCAGCTTGCACAAATGGCAGCTCAGCGGCTGCTGGAGAGGCCAGAACAGCTGCTTTATAGATATTTCAGTGCAAAAGATTAAGCTGGAGGTTCACATGGCAAAGGCAGGCGATACTGGAGGTATGTGGCTACCCCGACTCAAATTTAGTCGCTTCACATCAGAGATTAGAGGCCCGTAGGATGTATAGTGGCTGGTAGCTAGTGAAGGAACTTTGTATTTCTTTTTCTCAGTATTAGTTGCACCTCAGTTTAACTTCTGGGGAACATTTTGGTTCGCCTTTGAGAGGGCAGAATAGTCTTGAAGAAACTTTAGCGGGTTTTCTTTATCATCAACCCCTGGTCATTAACTTTCCAATGGAAATGCTTGCCGACCTGAAGCACCACTACCTTTGTCTTCAATACTTCTGACTGGCTAACTACCAGTGGCTCAAAGTGCCGATTCCTCCCGTCAGGTTCCTGGTAATTTTTGGACCCCGTTCTAAGAGGTCTAATTCAACTGCTGCAGTATTGCAGACAGGCTTAATGCAGGCTGCTGGATTCCCACTCAGGGGCTCAGTTGCCTACCTCTAATCGCTCCTCAAAATCTAGTCCTGTAACTGTAACGCGACGCTGCTGGAAACCGAACAAACTGCCTGCACTCAGGAGCAGAATGTCCCTGAGTTTTGCCGGTACACCAAGGAAAATTAATATTCATTTGGTCATTAAACTTAAAATGTGATGAATTCTCAAAACAAATATACAGTACACAGTGTCAGGCCAAAGGCAGTTCTGATCTGAAGGCATTTATTAAAGTTTCAACATTTTGGCCCCTGCTGATTTCTTTCATGTGATTCTTAGAACTATTACTCAGACAGTCCATGTTAACTGGCAGATGCCCAATGGCAATATATAAAGTACATACTTTACTGCAGTTTCTTAACTGGATAATTGGTGGATTCTGAGAGCTAGTATAAAGTGAACACCAGCTTGTCCTTAACACCTTCTTCCAGGCTCGAACCTTCAATATTTGTGAAAAAGAACAATACCATAGCCCTTTCAGTATTCCTGATATCTGAGTGGTGTCAATATTATTTTTTTTCCCTTGGAAGCTTCTAAACATTAAAAAAAATCAGAAACGTTTATGTAATCTTAGTAAAGATGGGGGATGAAGTACTGAGGAACCAACTTCTGAACCAGTTGATTTTTATGTACCGTTTCTATAGTGTAAAGAGGAGAAAACCACCACCTGCTTTATATTGCCTAACAGCAAGTAAAGATTTTCCACTGGCATAACTGGAGAAAGCACAGTGATCTTAAATTCCGTCCCTCCAAAATCAATGGCAAATCTCTCACTTACTTCACCTTATAATAAGTAGCATAATTTTTTTGATCAGTGCTTTCCTGAAAACTGCCTCTTCAAATATGACTAAGAAACACACTTGTGAGTGTTTTGAATTACATTGGAAGAAGCTTTTACCATTCCTTTCCTTTGGAACATTTTTATTTAGGGTATCATCTGCACAAGGTCCTGTGCAAGTGATTCACGAGCCTTTTTGTTTGCTATCTGCATAGGTATAAATTTCAGCCCTGAGTTTTAAAGAAAAAAATTAACTCTTCCTTGAAGTGTGAAATAAGCCAAGTCTCAAAGCCCGATTTCCAACTGCATGTCACTAGAACTGGCAAAAAAATGAATGAAAAAGAACAATAACAAGGTTATATAATCTGTTTCCCCATTTCTGGTGAAAGGGAAAGAAATAAAGCACAATTTTCTGATCCATACTGGTGTCTTCCAACAAAAAGCAAAGGCTCTGAAATGTCTACCTTGTGCGCTGTATTCGAATATGTGTAATGTGTCAGAAAAGGATAGCCAACTGTAAGCACTGAAAAATAATGTGTGAGGCTCTTTTCTCATAATCATGGGGTTTCAGTGAATAAAAATATTTGCCTTTAATTTGCCTTCTTATTTTTTTTTTACCTTTTGAATGTCATACTTTTTACTTAATCTCTTTAACTTAAAGGACAAGACATTTGTATTTAAATGAAAACTGACATTCTCACGTATAGGACGAGTTTAAGCAATGAGGTGTAAGAAAAAACAACACATATCAAGAAATTTTATCACAACAGTTGGCAATGCTTCTAAACTGTCCACAGTTCTTGCTGATTTGATCCTCTTGAATACAGCCTCTTATATTATACATACAAAGAGCTGTTAATTATTTAGTTTTTCTAGCACAATCCAGTGTAAATATCCCAGTAAACCTTGTTTAATAGACCTTATCACTCCACGTGTAAAGACGCTTTAGAATCTGGTAGATAGAAAGCCGATATTCAGAGATGTTCCTCTTTTTTTTGTGCCATGATGCCTGGATTCGGATGAGAGGTAAGAATACCCATTTTCTTTTAAAAATCCTCATATCCCTCTGAAAATCCCCATTTCCTTCCTGGTATTTGCATAATGAGTAAAACCTTTGGCAGTCTGCCAACTAACTACTGGCCACACAACAGTTAGGCTGAATGGGAACCCTGAGAACAGACTGTCTTCTCGTGAGGGTGGAAAAGTTTTAAATTTCCCAACAGTCTCTTCTTTTAATGCAGTATATAATCCAAATAATTACTCTTTTCTCTGGAAAAATTCCCCTGCCCCACTCTACTTCCTTCAAGCTGGAGAAGATCCAATCAGACTCCATCCAACCTACTATGTAGCCCTAAGGGAAAAAAAAGCCCCCTACTGCTAGATGATGTAGTTGGTTGGATAATTTAAGAGTTCTTCATGGCTGAATATTTAGACTTCACTTCCTATTGTTGATACATAAGTTCCCAGGCCTTGACTGAAAACCTGCTTGCAAGATTTAAAGCATTTGGATGTTGTAGGTGAACGCTACAGGTTTTAGAAGAAGCCAGGTTTGGGTTACCTTACACCTCAATTTTGCCCAAATTCTTTTTGAATTATGATACTCTCTTCAACTAAGCAAGAGTGTAAATTCTAACCAAAATGTCATGCAAAATTCAAATGCGAATATATGCTGGAATTATTTTGGAAAGCTGATAACTGAAAACATGATAACACTATGGTTATTGTGTGAGTTGAATAAGCCTTGATAATCAATTAGGGATGTTCTTGCTCGATCTCGATCTCTCAAAGCAAGGCTCTGCAGGTGAGGGTAGAGATTTTGACATACTTGTCTGCCTCTGAACTTCGCTACCTAGTCATTCTTAGACGTATGTGCAACGTCCCTAATTTTCCATACAACTGTTCCCGTACCTCAGAAACTATAGGTTAGTGTCCATATTCAATCTTCTCATATTCTTCCTCAGTAAATTTCTTTAACATCCCACCAGCAAATGCATATAAATAAATTGTAAGAGTAATGGAAGAGCTTTATTACTAAGGATATGGAGCTGTCAGGATATAGAAATTCTTACGTACTCTGAGTACATGCTTCAACAACAAATTTGCTACTTCCTCTTAAGATATTGAGTATTATACACAAGTCTTGGGAATGAGGATATTGTCACTGGTCAATGGGCACAGCAGAGAAAACAGGAAGGCTCTTGTGTTTGTACTATACTTAGAGCCAAGAGCTAGTTTCCGTACTAATGACAGGAAATGTTGAGCAATAAGAGTCTTGCTCCAAAACTGACATTGAAAATTAGATGTTGTAATGCTCCCTTTAAATTATAGAATGAAGGATACAGATGAATAGCAAGTGAAATAGTGACTAGCAAGTTGGCCTTAACTAAGCAAATAATTTCATTTAGAAATATAGAAAAGTAATTACATTTTTATGTAATTGTATTTTATACAGTGGGCACGAAGTCGGCACGGTATTGAATAACCCATTGACAGGTTCAGTTGGCTATCGTGGCTGTGGCCCCCTCCTATCTTCTGGGGGAAATTGACCCTACCTTAGCCAAACTCGGGACAGCTGGAGGGAAGGATACACTGCCAGGAAGTAAAGTGTGACATTCTAAAGCAGACAACCAAATCAGGTCACATAAAGCTTTTTTGAGCATATTTAATCTTGTGCCTGTCTTTTGGCTATTGAATATACTGTGCTCAGGCATGTAAGATTATGTGAGAAGCCTGCCCCTGAAGACCAAGGTAAACAGTAACACCTTGATTTGAGAGTCATCAAACATAATATCTGGATTGTGGTGACAAACAGAATATTCTCTCAGCCCAGTGTGACTTTTGGTGTGGTAAAAACGGATGGGAGTCCAGAAGCTACTAAGAAAAGAGGACCATACATCTGGCTTCAAAAATGAAGATATGCATTTGTTCGAAATGTTCTAAGGAGTCCACGTGACACAGCAAGCAACAAAGATATATTAATCACATCAATATCTCCGTATTTCTTTTGTGTGTGCATAGTCATCATCTTTTCTTTGCATGCTTTATCCTTCTTCTATGAAGTTCCTCTCTGAGATCAAGTGAGCAACATTGCATGCAATGTTTAATAAGTGGGTTGATCATTGTTGTTACACAAATGTCTCTTTCCTGAGTGGTAGTAAGTAATACAGAGCCCATTGTTGGAATTATATTATTAGGATTATGATCTTATTTTATACCATTCCCTTGTGTGGTCATTCATTATTGTGAGATAGTTCTTCATCAGTTTGTTTGTCATGTCTGAATAATTTGCATGACTTGAAAGCTTTGTCAGCGCACTATTTCAGATTGTGTATTCAATATCCAGGTCTTAGCAGTGATTCCTGGGGGATATCACGAATAACTTTTTACATTGTAAAACCAGACCTTTCTGATCCTTCCCTTTATTTTCTATTTTCTATTTTCAATTTTTGATTTTTGATTTTCTATTTTCTGCTGTTGTTAATCCACAAGAAGATACCATTCTTTGGTGAATTGGCTCCTTTTAACTGCCTTTACTGAAGGATCTTCTCAAAAGCTGTTTGAAATCTAAGTACCTTGGTCACACCTTTCCATAGATTGTTGACTCATTCTAAAATCTCTAGCAGAATACTTGTGCCTGTTTGAAAATTACTTTGTGTAACTGTCAGCCAGGCTTATTCTCATAAGACGCAAATTAAAATTTAAAGGAAAGCTATTTTTATCCTGTTGTTTTGTGGAAACAAGTAATATATGAACACTTGGCTTGCCTTCAAAAAAAAAAAAGAATTTCAAACATATTAAGCAATTTAAAAATCAAATTAGTATGGTAACAGAGGAAACCTTAAAGAGAATTAAACTCTCAAAGTTACTGGACCATAAGTGAACTGGCAGAGAGCAGCAAGACTGGTTACTCTGTAGCTGTGGAAAAGTCTGCAATAACGCACAGGGGCAGAATCTCGTAAGTACTGCAAATTGTAGGATGGACTGTAGGTCCGTTGCCTTTACTACACACTAGAGAATACACACTTAAGAGAAACCTTGAAAATGGGGGAAGCATTACTCAGGCTTTTGTTTAATAGGAAACCAAGTTTCCCTAGTGCCAGTCCTCAAGGAACTACTTGTTCCTTAGGCCAGGAAATTTGTGTATCTTACAGATGATATATGTGTCTCCACGAGAGTTTAGAAAAATTCTAACCAGGACCTCCTATTTCTCCATTCTGAGTGATCCAACTGGACAGATGCTTACAGGAGCTGGTAACATTGTGGAGTTCATTAGAAGAAAATAAAATAATTCTTTGTAATGGGTGCTACAGTCTTCATTTGTCCTTATTGCTGCAATAGACTGATTTAAGCATCAACAAGTCTTGGATCAAAAATAGCTTGCTGGAACTTATTTGGGTATGATGGAAGAAATATCAATTTGGAGGCAGCAACAAGCAGAAATATTATGGATTAGCCACCTTATCTGGTAATAGTTGCCTAATACTTGTTGCTGGAATTTGGAAATCCTACAGACTTACAGGATCCTCAGATTCTTCTGTTCAGCAAGATGTCCCTTGATATCTTCTTTTGGTTACCTCATAATTTATACTTCTCTCATACGTTCTACAATTAATGATATGGTGGAATCATTTGAGTTACAAAAACGCTGCAGCTTACTTTTAGGTAACTAGGTAGAACTTTTAGATTTTTGACTCAAGTCTAATTGAGAAAATGTGGCGTTGCCTATGTATTTAGACAGTACTTGCTCCTGGCAGGGATTCTGCAGTTAAGCTCACAGACCGAGTGACAGGAGGCTAGTTGAAAAGAATCTCCACAACTGATCTTTGAAAGTCATCTTGATGTTGAATGTGTTGAATCTGGGCATGCAACAAGATTCTTCTCTTTACAGCTATTTGCTTAAGTAGTTTACTGATTAAGAAATCCTATAGATAAGGAAGACTGGTTTTCAGTGGAGTGGGTTGGAATGGTGAGCCATCATTTGATACTTAAAATTTTGATAGCATTTTAATTTTTTTTTTAACATTTCCCTGTAGTGTTGCTCACTCTGCCCTAAAGAGGTGAACACTCCACCCTCAAGACAGTCCAGCTGAGATGTTGGGAAAAAAGAGTGACTGCTAAGGCAAGGGCCAAACCACCACCTAAGCCTACTTTCATTCACTGTTTTCATGCAAGTCTCCATTTGTCTCTCAATGAACTGGAGCAGAATAAGTACTCTTTCCTTACAGAATAAAGCACTGCTTTTTTATGTCACTGCTTTTCACCCAGAGGAGGATCCGTGCTCTTTCGGGAGCAGATTGTTTCAGGAGCATCGTCAGATACAAAATTGCACATCATCCTTGCAGTGCAGGGTAGTGGTATATCTTGACCTCAGGCCTGAAATGTCAGCAGAAATGGGAACAATAAATAACACAAAAACAGTTCCTTAATGTCTTCTGTAGATCTTGGCCAAAGTACAGTTAGTACATTGCTGAACATGTATCCCAGTTACATAAAATGAGAGCAACTTTCTTTGAATTTATTTGTATCTGAAATAGAGCTTCAATCTTATATGTAGAGAAGAAGCAAATAAACACTTCAGGAAACACACAAAATCAAGAAAACATGCAATTAATATTTTCTGAGGTCAGAAGCAATCAAGGAAAGCAAACAAATGTCAACAGAATAGTTTGTTCCTTAAACTTCCAAGTTGGGAAACAACTCTAATCTTTTAAGTTAAAAAAAAACAAGAAAAAAACAAGAAAAAAAACAAAGAAAACCAAAAAAAGAATCAAAAAAAAAGAGAGAGATAAATACAGAGTGTGAGTGGAAACACCATACATGCGAAAGTGTCCACTAACTAAATTTTTAATTTTTTTTTTCTGTTTCCGTTTGGACATAAAATACGTACAAAATATTTATAAGCCAAAACCTGTACACTAGACATTTCACTCTTGCTGTCATTGCCAATAGTTTGTTCTTTGAAGGTCTAACCTCAGGTGCCAGTCATAGCCTGGAAGGCTAGGCTACATCCTCTTGAACACCTTCCAGTAATAAAATGCTGTAAAATACTTTCTGGTTTTTAAGACTCAAGTTCCATTTGGAATTTGGAGTGAAAGGAAATTTGGAAAGAATGAAATTCAAATATTTCTGTGTTTACCCAGCTTGGGACAATCACTTGTTTTTTAGCGATTTACAGTTTAAAGTTTTGGTGTTTATAGAATTTAATTGCATTTGATTTTATTTTAAACATTTTATTTTTCATAGATGAATGTTTATTTCTGTATTTATCCTAAAAGAAAAGTTAAAAGAAAATGCTCTTTCCACATTTTCAGGTGTTTTAATCAGTTACCCTGGATCAGTATTTAAATTAATTTCCCAACAATGAGTTTGACTCCCAGGCAATTTCATAATAAAGTGAGGTAAACAAGTTGTTTAAAAATATATAATTTAAAAAATGTTGCACAAGAGTTGCTCATTCCAAAGCATACTTTTGATAGAAAGCTAGACTTCTTTTGCACCCACATATAGGGAAATATATATGCAAACAAGAACAGACACACATATGCAGTCATGCAAAGAATGGACTCACGGAATAAGAGAAATATGTAATTTGTTTTAATTATTATTGATATAAATTTCCTCCAAGTTTCCCTAGCTTCCTAAGTTTTCCCCAAATTCCCTACAGTTACATTTGATTTATACCCTTGCAAAGAGGTAAAATCACAATAAACAAGAACTGTCGTCTTTTCAATGTCTTTTCACAGAATTTTTTCTCCCGTCTTATCTGCATTATCATGCACAGTAACTGTCTTTTCCAAAATTAAAGCTTTCTCAACTCAGACTACTAACATGAGATGAACGATTTCCAAAAGTGGCATTAAAAAGATGAGGATGACAATAAGGGACAATGGGAAGGGAGGGAGAGGAGGAAAGAAATAAGAAGATATTGTACACATGGAAGTGAGTATCTCCAGCTTTGTTGACAATTATCTCCTTTAAGTCAATTCATACCATGTGGAGTGTACTGAATCTTAAGGTATTTTAATCAAACAGTTAAATATTTGATGTCCGTGGAAGATAGTACTTGAAAGCACGTAGAGTACATTGCATATCTGGATTAATTGCGTAACTGGATTATTCCTACAAAACATGGATGTTTTAAAAAAACAACTTAGTAGAGAATTGTGTGAAAAAGAAAGCATGAAAGCTGAAAGGTCACCTCTTTCAGTTGTACTTGTGTAACTGGACAATACTCTGCAGAAAACCTTAAAAATGAATGAACTTTTAAAAGCATTCTTATACTAATGGCCTTTACCTAGATGCAGGCAGTTTAGAACAGAAATTCAACATGATTTCTTTGATTATGGTGGTGGGGGGAATCAATTTTACCTCTTTTTTTAGCCTTTCTGAAAATAGCAAAAGCTCTTGCTAATTTAGAAATCATGTTGCTCTTCTATTTAACTTCCATAGCTGAGCTATGGTTCAAAATAGTGAGGATGAATACATATTTAATGTTTTAAAGACAGACTAGTAAACTCAAGAGAAAAGATTGACGTCAAATATGGTCTTTTATCTAACTGGCTATTTTACTGCATGCTAATGTGCAGAACAATATGACATTTAAATATGTTTTCTTAAATCAAAAGAAAGAAAGGATGAAAAAGAAATGGTGTACCTTATAATAAGGTATACTCCTAGTTTAAACAAAAAGATTTTTTAGCAAAAACAATAGTGGAGACTTCCAGGCAAAGTCTTTTGTATTTTCCAGCTCTTTGAACTAGGGTTCATACTGGCATGAACATGTTTTTTCTGGCTCTAAACTGAACACATGTTGAGAGCTGATGCATCCTTTCTTACATTTGTACCAGTTAATTGTTTCAGGGAATGCTCCACATATATCTACAACTTAATCAGGGAGTGTGATTCTCTGTGTAACAAAACTACAATATTTCAATCTTCTCCAATCACCATATATTTTGTCAACAACACTCCAGTACAGTTTCTTGCTTGGACCTTGAAGAGCCAAAAAATGCATGAAAAATGATAAATCGCCATATTTTTTTAATCATCAATTTGTTCTGTTCCTGTAAAGACCAACCTTAAGCTCCAATTTCTTTCCTTTCAGCCTGATAATAGCTCACAGTATTTTCCCATACTACATTCTCTGCATTGCCTTCCAATGAAATTCTTTTGTTGAAGTGCTCTGCTAGTCTGGTTACATATATCTTAATGACCTACTGATTTTTTATGTGCTGGTCCTGGCCATGCGGTCCACAGATTCAGATACACAGCAGCTGTTAAGAACAGTCAGTTATAGGTACAGTATGTTTCTAACAGATCATTTCAGGAGAACAGTCATAGAGTATTTAGAGTGAAAAAATCAGCTTGACCATACAAAGTCTTCAGATCAGGTCGTAGGAAGAGTATGTGAAAGATCCATAGGCTTTTGTATCTCCTCTACACCTTTTGAAATCAGTAATTCAGAAAGAAGGTGGACTAAGTATCTAAGTAGGAGTCGTCACCTTCCTTTCCACTCCTGCTGTACTCACTACTCGTACATAACTGGTTCAATATGCATATCCATGTTTTCTGCTTTCCGCAGCGTTTGAGTCCCTTTGTAAGAACTCCTTAGTCCTTGCTGGGCTTTTACTGAGTTTTCACACAATTCCGCCTGGGTTTCCTGAGGGAATCTTTACTGCTCCTTTGTTTCCCCGAATCAGCTACTTCAGCCAGGATATTCCCCTGAGAAAGAAGAAGTTTTGGAATCTCAGTACAGTGCTATTGATGATTTGCACCCATCTGCCCAACACCACCAATTGGTTTTGTAGACGTTTCTGAAATGGCGTCAGAGCATCTCTTTACTTAGGCTTCACTTGGCACCTTGGCTAGACTACATCTAGGACTCCATCATTTTATATTAAAAAGGTCTTAACCTTCTTTATAGCTTCCTAGCCACCCACTTTGATTCACTTTGATTCCTGCCTTCTTTTATATTTTTGCATAAAATTATTTTCTTTTAGTTCTGTGTCACTTGTTTAAATTCGAATAAAATCAACATTTTTGTTCTATTGCAACAGCCAATAGGAGTACCACACTTCAGTCTGTTTCACTGTGCTTATGTATATTTCACCATTAGCTTTCCTTGCATGCCTATTCTGCTAAGTCCCTGGACAAGTTATTTTTTAAAAGGGCCTGTTAGACCTTTACAACTAACTTACTCAATTTTCATCAGAACATGAGTGTTGAAGGTATTACAAACTTTCCTTTCAGTCTGATAAGTTCACACCAAAGAGTTAGGTGGTGTCTTCAAAGAAAAGTGATAGCGTGTAGGTGGAGGGTTTTTTTTGTTCTTGTTTTGTTTTTATTATTATTTTAGCTTTTTTTTTTTTTTACATTTTTCTTTTAAAGGATAAGCATGGATCAGTTAACATCTCTGCTTCAACAGATTGTGAACAAATCACTTTATGCAGGCACGTTAATTGTTGACATCTAGTTGGGGGTTTGCCTTTTGCACTCAGGAATTTACTTGTTTTCAATCAGTCAGGTCGTAGTTTTGAAAATATCACTCTGCTGTACTGATTCACCCAAACATCTGATTCAAGTGAACTCTGAGAAGCTCATGGATGCTACATTGTAGGCAGAAAAAAACACCTCTTGGAGCACAGATATATTGGACTTTAATCCGTTATAGTATGAACAATATCCTAGAAATATAGCTGATCATTGAGTCTGTGAATATGGTTGTCCACCTCCCAAAGCTCTCTTTCTCACAAAGAAGCAGAAGGAAGGGCAACTGGAGGAGCTGCAATTTCACATCACCAAAGGATGTTGAGAGACAATTCTGCCAGCTCCTGACATGAATGAAACTCCACAGACCATTTGTTCTGACTTTGTTAGGCATTGGGCCACAGTCTATTGTGCATGTTGATGTAATGGCTACGTCAACGTGATGACACAAATATCTTACTGAAGATGAGCTTTCTTTGAATCATTTCACCAGTCACTTAAGTATGTATGTAGTTTTCATCATTACTAATTCCCATCTTGTTATTCCATTTTTACAAGATCACCACGTTTAATACAGACAGAATGAAGTGAGCTGCTTTCAGTTTTGACAACACACCATACTGCCTACTTGCCATAAACTGAAATATTGGTCCCATGTTTTTCTGTAAGGTTCCTGTGCCTAAAGACACCATTCAATATTTAAGGGTCCACACTATGACCAATTTGGCCAACTGAGAACAAAGTCCCCCCATTTCGCTTGTGAAGCTGAAGGTAGGAAGGCAAGCGTGGCCTACAACTACAAGTTTGTTAAGCAGCGTGGCAGATATCGGCAGCAGTGGGTTTAGTGGCAGCTTTTGAGTGGCAGACCTTTCAGGCAGGTTTGTAACCAGGGCAAGGGAACTACCCGTTTCATCTGTTTCTTAGTGCATAGCTAGAGTGGAAAGCGTCAAGTCTTTGCTACAGTTTATGCCATTCCCTTACACAGTTAAAAATATCCCAGGCACCAGGCCACATTTGAAATCCATAGCCAAGCACAGTGTCAGTCAGAGCTTGACTAGATGCCAGTGAACAGCTGCATATTTTGGACTTTGGTGAAAGCTCTGAAGCCACTGCACCTATCCTGCCACACAAAAGATCCCAAAAGGGAAAAAAATATCCATATGTGAATTAAAATATTGAAATAGGACATACAATGAACTTGTGTAGGCTGTTAAATTTGAGCATTTACATGATCTGTTAGTCTGAGTCAATAATTCGCTCATTAACAAGTAGATTTAGAAGTTAAAGTTTCAGCGTAGTCCAAACCTATTGAGGCTGATGCAAAGGCTCCATAGCACTCAGCTTTTGTCATACCTTAAGCAACAACATAATCATTGGACAGAGTTATCTACGTTTAAATTAAGTGATAAATAACTGTAACTAATTGTTTCTGTGTCTTTTTATTTTTCTTTCTCCTCATGTGCTGAACTACCTTAAAATGATTTACTGAAGTATATTTTATGGTTGTAAACCTTTCATTGTTGCTATTGTATAGCTCATGAAAGTTTAAGTCAGTTTTAACAAAACATTTTTTTGTTAGGTTAGAAATTAATAATTATGAGTCACTAGATCAAGTAACAGTTCTCTAATTCGGTTGATTTCATACACGGACAAAAATAATTCTATTCCTCAGCTGTCTAAAAAGAATAACATAAACATGAAAACTGAACTGGAAAGGTTAGATTCAGTGGTTCTGATTTATCTTCTCCCTATAAATGTATATAACTTTTTACAGACTCAAACTAAGAAAAAAGCTTCTGCCTCAGAGAAATTACAATCTGGTTAATATCTTCAAAGTTTTAAATATTAAGATTTAAGAAATGTCCATGTTCTGATACTACCTTAGGTTAAATGTCAACTGATCTCCGTCTTCGCTTGCAAGCGCCTTTGGTGTTTCTTTGATTTGGGATTTCAGAGTATGTGGAATTAAATACACTTTAAAAATATGTGAGTGTAGATAGTATGAAAGAGACCATTTAAACTTCAATAACAGAATATTCCTGATAAAGATATTTGATAGAGGAAAGATACAAAAATGATTTTTTTCTATACTGGTAGAATCCATGTGAGAAAGAAGCTATACATTTAAAAAATTATATATACAATAAAGGGTAACTGTCTACATAAAGGGACAAGAATGGGCAGAGTTAAGGACATTCTAAGCCTATCAAAATAAACCTAGAAGTCAACACAGGCAACAAGGAGGCTTCATACAGATTTGAGAACAAAGATGAAAAAAATGTTTGGGGTGTCAGAAGAGAGGAACCCAATGATACAGCCTGCATAGAAAACTGACACATTCAGAAACAGTTTATACACAGCTACTGTTGATTCAGTCTTTCCCAGATTTCCGTCCTAAAAGTATTACTGTAGTCACACTTTCTTCAGTAATATAAGTAATCCTGTTGCTGATGTTGCCTTAGGTAAGCCAGAGAATGGACACAAATACACATTCCAAAAGTAGCCCAATCTAAAGAGTTGAGTTATCTCCTTGCACTTTTCTGCCTACATAATTCTTGCCAGGATCATAAGTAAAGGGACAAGAAAGGCTCATGCCCTGGGGCTCCTGAGGTTGACTGCGCAACATCACCGACTGTCGATACGAGGTTCTCAGGAGAGCGGTGGCCAGGAGTGGAGCAAAACAGCCACCATGGTTACTGACTCTCCCCGGACCCTTCTGATTTGAACGTGGCACTCGGACTTGCAAAATCACGTTCTGCTGAGACTAAGACACAACCTGCTGTGAACTAAGAGACCTTCTGAATTGCTGTATTTTGGCCTTTTTGTGCAAGTTTGTTGTTTTGTGGTTTTTTTACTGCAAGCTTAAGCCCCATAGAAATGTCTACAGAGAGGAACAAACGGAGGTGTATCACATACATCTAAAGATTAAGAGAAGTATGTTAAAAATGATGGGGAGAATTTAGTGTTAAAAGCACACCAAAGCACACTTTTATACAAAAGTATGAAAGACATTTAAATCCTTTTATGTGGAAATTCTAGTTTGCTACAGAAGCCAAAATCAAGTCTAGTCAATCAGTCAACTCCAGTTTACAGAGGTTTTCTTCATTTTCTTTAATCCGCAAAGAATTCAAAGCCTCGAGTTTTACCAGCGTCCAAGTGAGAGACATGTATCTCGACAACGTGGACAAATATTAGAGATGGATGAAATAGTTAAGATAACATAGGGATCAGCCCAATCTTTCACTGAAAAAGCAGATGGAGATTTTGATAATTGAATGCATGTAGTTAATGTCATTTTTTTCTTCAGTTTCATGCATATCTGACCTAATTCCTCAGTCTGGGACCAGAAGAGACAGTGCGAAAATACTATGACTAAGACGACATTAATAATCTTTCCAGTGGGAGTGGAAGGAGACTGCATGAGCATTTTTACAAGTGACTTTTTTTCTCATGGGATTTCCAGTACAGATATTTTTAAGCAATGGGGACTTTGGCTAACTTTGAAACGAAATCTGAACAAACATTCAGTCTTTTGGAAGGTTGAATTTAACCTCCTCAATCTTTGTTTTTTGCTATTGATGCCTATCTAACGCATGAATAACCAAACATAAATAGAAAGGGAGATAAGAAGAAGAAAGAAAGAAAAAATGAAAGAACAGAAGAACGAACAAATAAGAGTAAGAAAGAAAGAGAGAAAGAAAAAAGATAAAAAGAGAGAAAGAAAGAGAGAAAGAAAAAGAGAGAAAGAGAAAGAGTAAGAGAGAAAGAAAGAAAGAGAGAGAGAAAGAATGAAAGAGAAAGAAAGAAAGAAAGAAAGAAAGAAAAGAAAGAAGAATTTCACATTCCCATATTTTGGCCAGCACATTCCTTGGGAGTGTGAGGTGGTTTAAAGATACAAAAACCTTGGAATTTATGTGATTTTGGCATGTGTAGCAATGCACTTTGGATGCATTAAAAGGAGTAGTTAAAGGGCGTGCACTTTTAAAATCTGTTTAACTCTTCAAACTCCAATGTGTTTTTTCACAGATGACTGAGTTCAAAGTCACGTAGGAGCATCTATAGACATCATGTCGTGCTGCTGTTCATGTGTCTGTCAGGGAGAAGTGACAATGCACGTGACACAAGACATACAATGAATGGAAGAGATGATGTGGTTGAGAACACAGGGTTAAGGTTTCAGGAGCCGTGGATACAATTCCCAGTTCTGACCCAGATGTCCTTGTGACCTTGAGCAAGACACTTAATCTCTCAGAGTCTCTTCTGTAAATAATGCTTCTCTTTCTCACAGTCAATTTAATGGGGTCAAATTAATTATTAGCTGTCAGGCTTTGCTGGTTTTGGATGGCATACAGTTCATTTTCTTGATAGTATCTAGTATGGGGCTATGTTTTGGATTTGTGCTGAAAACAGTGTTGATAATACAGACATGTTTTCGTTATTTCTGATCAGAACTTACACATACTCAAGGTCTTTTCTGCTTCTCACCCCATCCCACCAGTGAGGAGGCTGGGAGGGCACAAGATGTCGAGAGGGGACACAGCTGGGACAGCTGACCCCAACTGACCAAAGGGATATTCCATACCATATGACATCATGCTCAGCATATAAAGCTGAGGGAAGAAAGTGGCAGGGGGGATGCTCAGAGTTGTATCATTTTGCCTTCCCAAGTAACAGCGGTGGATGGAGCCCTGCTTTCCTGGACATGACTAAGCACCTGCCTGCTGATGAGAAGTAGTGAAGAAATTCCTTCTTTTCCTTTGCTTGCATGTGTGGCTTTTCCTTTACTTATTAAACTGTCTTTATCTCAGCCCATGAATTTTCTCACTTTTTCTCTTCTGATTCTCTCCCCCATTCCACTAGAGGGGAGCTAGTAAGTGGGTGTGTGGTGCTTAATTGCCAGCTGAGGTCAAACTGTGACACAGAAGGCACTATAAAATATAGTTTATTTCATGTGTGCTGAGATGAAAAGGGTGCAGATAAAGGGAAAATCTGTGAAAGGGATCAACACCACTCTACCGGCCCCAACAAAAACCTGAAACCCAAACATTATGGGTCAGCTACCCTCCTACACTTAGACATATTGATTCCCTGTAGCCCTTTCACATGTGCTGGAATTCAATCCTTTCACTTTCCTCCTGTGTTTCCCTTTCCCATCCTTTCTCCTGTTCCTACCTGTACAGCTGCCTAAATTCCAAGTGTCCCACATTTGCCAGATTAAGTTAGTTCAGCTGTAGGTCTTTTACCTGGTCATGCTCTGATTCCACTGAGTTCATTGGTTATGTTTCCATTGCAAAAGGCAAACTTGCGGCCAAAAAAAAATAAATCTACATTTCATCTCCTATAGTATGTGTAAGTTCTTCTGACCTATATCCATTAAGACAGCCCTGCAAGTAGAGAAAAAAAAAAAGTCAATTTAGGGTTACTCATGATTTAAAAAAAAACCCTGACTATAGAATAATACAATTCCTAGTTACAAGTCCACACACAGTAGTTTGCAAATATTTTATAGTGGGTCTGTCTTGGCATGAGTTAAAACAGAACTAACTCTGTTCAGTGATTTTACTTCTCAGCACAGTTTTTCCTAACTAACTAACTGCACTTTCTGAAGTTAATGACATATTTGTGCAGACAGTGTCTGCTTCTAGCAGTGATGATGTTCAATATTTAGAGTTAGGACCAAGGACTGGTGTGCAGACCAAGGTCGCTGCTGGATCTTGTGCTCCACGTTGGGGGTGCAGAAAGGAAAAGGCCACCCCTGTGGGGAGGAGCAGCCAGGACAGGGGACCCTGAACTGCCCAGTGAGGGATTCCATCCCATATACAGCATATTCAGTATGTAGCTGAGGGAACATGAGGGTCAAGTTCTCCAACGGCCGGCATCCAAGAGGGACTCTGTCCATTCTCTGCCTTCAATCCTGAGCCATGTGTTTCTGATTCTAGTTCCAGACTCCAGCTTTAGTTTTTTTTTCTAATCCGTAAGTGTGTCTGCCTTGTTCCCTTTCTCTTCCCCTTTGGAGAGGGAAAGGGGTTAACAGAGAGCACTGTCATTCGTCTAGTGGCCAGCCCAGACCTGAATATTGACAGGAACATATATTTTTGTTTCATCTACATGTGGCTGATCTTTCATGTTAAAATTTAGCAGGATTAACTTCTATGTACATTTCAGCTTTGTGTGATGTTTTACATTGGTTATGTGCAATAAATTTTGAAAGAGAAGCATCAGCAGTCAGCCCTTGGCTGAAATTTATTGGATTTTTAATATTATGTCTTTTTTTCTTTCTTTTTCTTTTTTCTTTTTCTTTTTC
>VWZK01002120.1:0-10197 GCA_013396935.1 Baryphthengus martii
AGGATTGAAGAGGTCATATCCACTTCAGGTGAAATTCATCTAAGGAATACAATGACAGCAACTTAACCTTCAAAATTTAGATTAAGTGGGACATTCACAGCATAGGAAAATTGTGTGGGCTGTTCATACAGGTCTGAAATTCCCTTCTCACAGATAAACTGGGGTAATAATGGTGAATTTGCACCTTATTACTCTGGCACTAAATTCCTGGTCTACAGGGAACTTGATAATCACATTTCACTTGCCTAGAAGAATTTCTGTTCCAACTGGTTTGCTGATCTGGAATAAATAATTAGTAATATCAGAATTTAATGAACATTTCTAGTTTATCTTTACAGACCCAAGTTTCAAAATAACATTTATAAAAAGTTTGGGCAAGTTCCTAAGCCGACCCCCTGAACCATCCAAATTTTGTTCATTCTAAGCTTTAATGCTTGGGAAAGTGACCAATGAGGCATAAAGCAAATCTTATTGCTTCATCAGATGGTGAGTGCAATTTATGATCTACTGACAAACCCAGTAGAGAATGCTGAAATATTGTGGTCACGCCTAATAAAATAGCAGGTACAATCTGCAGATAGGGCAAAGACTAATCTCAGCTTCACGTACTAATCTTCACTGAAGCCAATGGGAGTAACCTTGGCCTCAGTTCAACAAAATATTTAAGCATGCGCTTAAGTCCAGAATGGTGGTTAGAATGACTACAGGCTACACATGAAAGAAAGTAGGAGGAAACTCTCAGTGAAACTGGACAAGGTAGCGAATTTCACCTCTTTCGCTACGCATCATAGCAAATGCTCTTAAACATTGTTTTAAGTCTCCTTTGTAAGGAATCTTTTCAGATTTGAAATGCTATGAAGTATGTGTTTTAAATTGAAGTTTACCATTTAGCAGAATTATTTGTCCCACAGAACTTGGACAGTGGTGATAGGCAAGTAACCAGGAGATTCTGCTGGCTAAGGAAATGCACATTAGATCTGTAAAAAGTGGGTTAATTATCCGTTAAGTTTGCAGGAGACCCAGGCAGACATTCACAATCCTTGCAATAACAGAGATGCAAAGTCTTGCTGAGACAATGCGGGACCTGCTTGCATGATGAAGCCATGATTATCTTTCTCTCCACACATTTCTGCTTGTCCTTCTCACCTAGCTTAGGAGAGCTCTTTTCAGAGAGAATTTCAAGGGCTGCTTTATTTGTTAGGAGACAAGGAGGCACTAATAAATTCCTCTGTGTGAGGTATTTAATTACATAATAATGTGTACACTAATCAAGGTAAATGTGTTTGTGAAAACACCTTGATATGGGAACAGTTAATCACCCAAGGCATTGCTTCTTAACACACCTTGGAAGTTAACTTAATTAAATTAATTAGAACAATGAAAAAATGAACTGTTTATTGGTCTACAATGGCCTGAAGCGAGTGCTTTTCCACCAATACTAGGAAATCTCCCAGACTACAGGTCTTTTTTTCTTTTTTTTTCTTTTCTTTTTTTTTTTTTTTTTTTCCCCCCTGAACCTCTGTTTCCTGCACTTAGAGCAAGTTGTGAGGAGCCTGAAACTGATGACATTTTCTCTTACATCTTTAACACCTGAACTCTTTGTCTGCAGGAACCAGGTGATTCCTACCCAGAAGTACTGTATCTGCTGCCAAGACCCAGAAAATGGACTAATATGTGAACTGATCTGTGCAGCTATGTGCTAGTTTGAAAAGAACAGTTAATATGCAGGAGATATGCTTGCTCACAATCAAAAGCCAACAGAGACGTGTGGAAAGACACCTTATTATCTCTAGTGAGCTTTGCATTGGATCTCATTATCCATTATCGCTTGCTACCTCCAAATATTGCATCCAGTACAGCCATTTGCTATCCCGGTTTTCTGGTGGATCTAACTGACGAATACGATTACATTTTCCCCTGTGGCTTTAGCAAATTCTTGTTGACCACAGCTTTGACAGATGTGCAGCTGGTCTATAGGAACATGATTGTGTGTTTGGCCACACATGAAGCTGCGGTTAGCTGCATGTGGACACCAGGGCTGACTTAAGTTGCAAATTCATATGTAATTTAAGGTGCTGTCAGGACAACAATGACGTAGGGGGAAAAAAAAAAAAGACAAAATGACAGACACACTCTTCTAAGCCTTTCTTTCTTGCTCCCTTGTCTTCCTCTCTTTTGCTCTGGAAAAAACATTCCTACAGTGCTAGGAAGAGATAGATCTACTAGATGAAATGTATGTATTTTTCTTGCTTACTTTAAACAAAAAAACCTCCTTGACTTGACTCCCAGTGTGGCCGCACAAAGGTTTGTTTTAGCACAGAATGGAGAAGATATGCTACAGGAGGTGGAAGGAGGGGCTGAATAAGCATGTGATGGGTCTTTTTTTGTGAAAGCAGTAGCTTATGCTGACTTAAATCATGCATGAAATAAATGCTGTAGCAAATCATGCTAAGTGATGTAAGAAAAAGTATTGGAAGTCGGGCAGATGAATTGTTGCTTATAACTTTTGCCATGCATTGACCCTTTGGATGTGACCTAGATCACTCTAGGAGATCCAGGGAAGACTGGTCAGGGACAGTAAGGTCTCAGGACCCTGACACCTATTTGTCATTTGCTGTAAAATGAAGCAGGACAGGAAGAGCTTTGTCATTGTTACTAATCTGAAACAGGGATTAGGTTTTAACGCAAGAGAACAGGCTTTCCTTCATCATGCTCTCCTGTTAGTGCTAGCAAAAGGGAAGATGTAGTTTCTGAGTAGAGTAGTTTTAATATGTGTGTGAGTTGTTGCCAATATTCAAGGAACTATAGTCATGGGCCAGGATCGCCTTGATCTAAGCATTTGCAAACATTGAACAAAACAATGGGCTTTGCTCCAAGCTGGTACTCTAGGGTCAACTAAAATGCTTTGTAAATATGGGACTGGCTTCTGTTATTTGCCAGAATTGTCTGAAGAACAGAATTGGACTATGCGCTCGAAGGTTGAACTTGGTGATCCTTCAAACCTAACTGTATTTCTTAATAGGATACAAATGGCAACTTCCACTCCTCCATAAAAACTCTTTCATATTTCTCAAGAGTCCCAAGAGCTGGTGCAACTGTCCATTCAGAGCAAAACCAGCATCCTCCTGCAAACTGATTTCTTCACATTGTGCAGATGCACAACTGGATCCAGAAACAGGAGCGCTGTGTCAGTGTGGTTTTGCATTCGAATCCATGTGCCCTGCTGCTTAGCTTTGCAATTTAAACTGTCTATATACAGCTCCAGTTCTGGAGCTGATGTGGCCAACAATAGACCAAGGCTTCTCTCATCATACTCTATTGGCAAGAGCTGATGAGCCCTGTGATATGGAGAGCTTGATTTACTGACCTAGAATGTGTTAGCAGCTGAATTAAAAATGAAAAAAAAACCAACAAAAAACCAACATAAAAAAACATGTGAAAAGAATGCTGGTATTTCAAAATCAATTAATGATTTTGATAGACAGCTTCTTCCTAGATAGCAGTTGTTTCTCCAACTTTTTTTAGGTTATCAGGACCTTTGAAGGCATCTCTAACTTGTTTAAGAAATGAGGACTGTGAACGAATGAACTGGAGGTGTCCTTATGGCCTTCAGTTTTTAGCCATGTAAATTAACCTGTAACTGCAGTATCCCCTTTCTACTCCTGTTCTTGCTCACCTGTATGATCCAGCCTGCCTCATTGCCACAGCTGAAACACAGCATATGAAGTGAGGGGAAAAAATGGCATTCCTTGAATACGTGACGCCAGTGTATTCTACTTGCATTTCCTAATGATGCTTTTTCTGGAATCTCTATTTTCTTCTGCTTCCAGGTTTTATATATATTGTTTTTCTATGTAGGTGTTAGTTGTACTCATTTTGCCGTCTTGGTTTTGGTTTTTGTTGTTTTGTTTCCCCCCGCCCCGCCCCTCTTTTTGTGTGTCTTGCTACCTTAGAATATTTTTTGTTAGTTTGTGTACATGTGCAAATGCGCTTATAATTTTCCTGGGACCCTTTCATCAGAACCTATTATCCCAAACTTATGTTGTTGCTATGTAACGAAGTCATGCTGCTGTTTCGACACTTATTTTTTTTTTCCCTTTATCTCTGTGCTTCTTTCAGTTCTTAATTCTCTCTTTCTCCTAGACATATCTCTCTTCATTCCTCTCCCATGAAGTCCAAAAGGCATACACTGCATATGCACGTGCACGTGCATGCGCACACACACACAAACAAAGAAAAACTGGGGGAACAATACCCTTCAATTCTTCCCATGCTGTCTGGTGACTTATTTATTTATTTTCAAGGTCTTTCCTGGAACTGAGAAATAAGACAGGACAAGACTCGTGTTGTGCTGAGATAACACATACCTTTAGGGAAGTGTGAAACACAAGGCAAAGAGGAGTGCCTTCAGTGACCTGAGATGAGAGTTATCTTGTGGTAACACACACCTAGACGTGTCCCATTATGGCTGTGAAGGATGGGGATGGAGGAAGTGGAAATAAAAGGTATCTCAGAACTTAGATTTCTTTTATCGTTATTGTTATTTTTAAGTTAGTCTGCAGCATGTCCTTCTGTCATTAAAAGGAGAGTAGGATTCCAGCCAGTAATCCTGTGGGAGGTATATTATAATCTGAAATAATACATGTGGAGAAGATAAAGTCAGAAGGGACACTCACATTTACTGTATCTGTGCATAGTTCAATAACATAATTTATTAAATGTCACTGAGTTACCCAACGTTGGACTCAACGCGTTTGATTACACATCTTCCCAAAAGGTATCTGCGCTACTTCTGAAGACCTCAAAACGCGGTGAATCTATTACTTGGGTTATTTGTTTCAATAGTTTATGACTCTTGCTATTAAAAAGTTGTGCCTTCCTCCAAATTTGATTGTCTGCCAGTTTGAAAGTGTCTAGTCATTTGTGCTTGTTCTGTCATGTTGCATTAGGTTAAACTATATATTGTACCTTGTCCTACCTATGTTGCAATCGTCACCTCCCAGCTTTCAATTCAGAAAATTAAGTGAGTTGAGTTCTTTTAATCCTTCACTAAGAACATTTTTGAATCCTTATGATAATTTTTAAACATCTTTGTCTACTGCCTTATGTCAGCACCTTCATTTCTCAGAACTGTCATGACTCTAATCTCATCAGTACCATTTACAGAAAACATAATTTTCCAGTCTCTACTTCTCATTCTACGGTTTAGTCACTGAATGAAAGCTTACATAGGCATATTTTTTATATATATTTAAAAATCAACACTGGAATCCATGACAAATTTCTGTTTTTCAGAAGTGTTCAGGGTCTGCTTTCTAAGGAACGCAAAGAGGTTTTGGACCTTCCTTTTCAAGGTATAATCTTGACTGGTGTTTCAATGAAACTTATTTTTATGGCTCCCATTCTTCAAGACATCCAGGTGATTTCCCTGTCCTCATCATTACTTACCATCCTGTCAATCTCTGCACCATCTGCAGATTTTAGCTGTAGCAATTTTTTATTTACTTATTGATGAAAATATTGGATAATGCTGCACCAGTTACCAAGCCACATTAGAAAATGCTCCATCCTAAATCCTGGGATCGTACAACTTTAAGCAGAAATCTGACAGCCAGTTCTTAATCCACTTACGATAGGTTTTATTCATATTGCATGGTGATAATTTTTAAATTAAACTGTTTTTCAGTACTGTTAGATATATTCAAACTTTTTTTTTAAAAAAAAAGGATGAGATGAAAGCAGTCTTCTATATTATGGTTTCTTCCAGCCATCCAGATTAAAAAAAAAAAAAAAAAAAATCAACCTAAGAGGTTCCGTCTACTTTTATTTGCTTTAACAAGTGGCTTTTCTTTGTAAAACATCAAGGTTTTGAAGTCACTGGAACTTGTCAGAGATTTCAGAAAGTAAGCTGATTCAAGCAAGAAGTAAGAGAAGATTGCTGTGATCCTTCCTTTGATACATGAACTCATCTGTTACTACATGCAAAATCTTTCTAGGTAAGATCTTAAAACCAACTGTTTTTCTGTGTGACCTGGGTGAATTTAATTCAGTGTTTGTTGTAGCAAATTTTACTCAATGCTCAGTAGAACGAAATCCCTAGACTAACAGATTTTAAGGCCGAAAGGGAACATTATGATTATGTGCTCTGACCTCTTGCATAGTGTCAGTCACGGAATTTTAGCCAGTAACTCTTGCCTCAGGCCCAGTATCTCGTGACATATAACTGCCTATTACCAAAGAAAGTGTTGGACTTGTTTGGTGCTGCTTACATGAGTCAACCATTTTCAGTATCAGGTTGGGGGTAACATGGGATCGTTATGGAAATGTCTGTGAAATAACCTATACATTAGCATTTTGATTTTAAGGAAAAGTAGAATATTTCATATTCCTTTATATATATATTACATAGAATTGGGGAATCATAGAACAGCTCAGGTTCAAAGGCACCGCTGAAAGTCATCTGGTTTCACCTTTGGTGGGAAAGGGAGCCTATAGAAGATTATCTAGCATCCTGTCCAAACCTTTTGTGGGAAAGGGAGACAAGATTATCTAGCTAGACAAGATTATCTAGCATCCTGTCCAACTACATCTTGAAAACCTCCAGTTATGGGGACTCTACCACATTGTTGGGGAGGTTGTTCCAGTGAATTGTTGCTCTCATTGTAAAAAAACTTTCTTATGTCAAGATCAAACTACTTTTGGTGCAGCTTGTTCCCATTGCCCCTTGCCTTCTCCATGTGTCTCCTTGTGAAGAGAGAGCCTCCATCCTCTTTGTAATCACTCTTTAATTAATTTACAGGAATACCACAATCAGGTCCCCTCTGAGCTTCTCTTCTCCAGGGTGAAAAAACATAACTCTTTCAGTTCTTTGTCATAGGACAGATTCTGTCTCTTTGATCATCTTTATGGCCTTTGTTTGGACCCTGTCCAGTCTGTCTGTGCCTTTTTTTGAACTGTGGGGACCAAAATTGGACCAGGTGAAGCCTTATAAGTGCTCAGTAGAGTGGGATGATCACTTCTTTATCTCTACTCATAGAGGCAACCCAGGATCCAATTTGCTTTTGTAGTTGCAGGGGTACACCACTGACTTATGCTCAGCTTGTTGTCTGCCAGGACTCCCAGATCTCTTTCAGCTAAATTACTCCCTAGTCTAGCCTGTACTGGCCTCTTTGGTTGTGTCAATTCAGGACATTAACATTCTTTAAGTCTTACTTTTTTATTTTTTATTTTTATCTTCTGCATTACAATTCCTGTGTTCTGGAGAGATAGTGTGCTCCCTGCTCTCACAGACTGAAAAGCCTGACAACTTGGAATGGCTCAGGATTTGTCTACCTTGGGAATTTATTTTGGATCAGGAGTGTATTTCTGATGTGACCTCTTGGATCTTTCTCAACTATTGCATTTTGCACAGAGTTTGATGTGTGTGAACAGGATCCTTTTTGAACAAAATTAATCTCATTGATTAATCCCAACTTCAACAGAACAGTCAATGCGTTCCTGTAGTTTGTCTTTACAGAACCAGCCTAGAGTTAAACTGAATTAAAAAACAAACAAACAAACAAAACCAGAAACCTAAAAAGTGTATAGTGTGGATAGTGGACTCTCACCAGTAGTGGATCCTGCATATTTATGAAAGTTGCATTACCCCACTTTCTAAAATAAATGCATCCTGGGATATCTCCACATCATCCCACCCCCTGCAACGGCTCTGAGGCTTAGCACATGGCTTTGCAAACAATATGAGTCAGTCACAATCCAAAAACACTCTTTCAGTTTTGTCTATAAACCAATAGGCTTTGTTGGTCTCAGCCTGCATTGGAAAGAACTAATCGATGAATGAAAACTGATTTCTTTGCTGTGGTGTCTTTCTACCCTCAGCTCTTCAATGTCTTCACCTTTGCTGTGTCACATACAGGAAGCTGGTTACTTCCATTTACCTCATCATGCATGAAGACACATGTCTAGAAGGTGTGAAGTTGTTCTTCCAGAATAAAACTTCATAGCACTGACCAGCAGTGTCCTGAGGTACTCAGAAACTTGTTTCTAATATCTGCTTTTTACATAAAATATGGAAAGGTGAAAAATTAGGGATCTTAGAAACCCAGAAAATAATGAAATTTTCATTCTCATGGCATCTTAAATCCATGATTTCTGTGGCAATTAGGTGGCCTACATGGAGTCTGTTTCATCTCCAGATCATCTGGGCATGTATCCTGAAGAAACTACATATACTAGAGGCTAGGAAGGCATAGATGGAAATTTGATGCTGTGAGAAATGTGCTTTGTGAGCCAGCCAAGGCTTTGAACAGTCATTGGGACTGATGTACCTTGTGTAACATACAGATAACTGCTAGCAATTTTTCTGAATGTCCTTTCCTCAAGGACGATGAACTTGTTATTGCTTCACAGAGAAAAAAATTAGGTCTCATGTACTCTTTTTTTAGTTCTTCACTTGATTCTCAGGGTGCTGGTCAAGATGGCAGCCTTTGCAAATATGATCAGGAAAAACACAGTAGGGATGTAATGAAGCAAATTCTTCGGCATGTAACAGTAACAGATTTTTATACCAGTCCTGCCAAGGGCTCTCATCATGAGTGATGTACATAACATTAACTCATATTCCCAGGAACATAACACTTAAATTCTTCTGAACAGACTCTGGAAATAGGATGGGCTATGGGTTTGTCATTCTACTCTCTAATAATGCCATATATCCATTATTATCTTCAAATGCCCCTTTTAGAACTTTGCTGATCCCATTGAATATTCTGGATAGCTGAGTTTTCAAAACATATTCATTCCCAGTAGAGCTCTATGCTCTGTTGATTGGCTGCCTCCTTTCCTGATCACGCTGTGAACTTTAGTGGATGAAATTTTATACATAATCACGCTGCATTCTTTGCTGATTGAGCCGCCTATTATCACTGTTTATATAGCTATTACATTCTGCATTTGCCAGTCCAGTTTCAAGCTTGTTTTTCCCCCAATATATTATGCAAAATAAACTGAACAGGAATTACAGTATTTCCAACCTGCTGTGTCTTCAGAATCTAAGATAGTAAAATGCTTAGGTTTTCTTTCAAATAGTGGAATAAATGCTTCTCCAAAGATTGAAGCTGCTGGTTATGGAAAGCTTGTGCCACTTACTATATGCAAAATAGGGAGATTTACAAAGAAACTGATTGCATCTTTATTTGGTTTATCAAAGAATCTAAAACCATAGCTGAAACTATAGAAAATGCACTTTAGTGGTCTTAAAACAAATGATATCCCCAACAGATTTGTCGACAGCTTAGCACATAAGCCCAGGCTGCTGAAGCAAAAAGCATCTGGAATTTCTACTGCTAGAATATGCACCTTAATAAGGGAAAGATTCAAAAGTTCAGTGCCTGAATTGTACAGCTTGGTCAGCGGAGTTTTGCAGCTGAACAAGCGTTGTCTGTGCAGCTGGCTTTGACAAAAATAAATAAATAAGGGATATGAATAAACTAGCACTGAAAAGTATGAATCTTCCCTAATAATAAAATATGCAAAAATGATAGTAAACTCCATTTATTAAATTAAATTACGCGTCTCAATCAGCAAAGTGTGCAACAACTGCACTCAAGAAGGGCGTCACTAAATCAGGGGAAGATACAGCCCAATCAGGAAAATTTAACAACTTGATCATTAAATTAGGCAACACTACCAGAAACAAGGTAAATAAAAAGGAGATAAACTGTGCAGGCTGATCTTTGCAGGCTAGAACAGTGAGAGGGAGACTGAAAGACATCATTGGATAATAAATAGGTCAGTCTCCCGGAGGACAAGACCTTTAGGTGATGCAAATGATTATTGCTTTAATGAAGTCACTGGAGCTGTATCTGTTCTTCTAAAGTACATGCCTGATATCACAATTGTGTTGTGACTCTTTATAGAATTGTTAGTTCCTTTGTATGCTGATGATCAATACTACTGTTACCCACCCCTATCAGGAAGGTGCTGCAATAGGCACTATAAAGGTAGCAAGGAAATGAAGTTTGGTTTTTACTTGCATAGTAGTGCTCTTCAGTTCCATTGCTTAAATATNTGTGTCACATCCCGCTCGATCGGGAGGTAAGAGAGGAAGAAAGGAGTAACTGGTTCAGTGATTCACTTGAGTCGAGATTAAGGAGAATTACACTATAAGCCTAAAGCACAAAAAAAAAAAAAAAAAAA
>VWZK01002120.1:11355-24113 GCA_013396935.1 Baryphthengus martii
GGGGGAGGCAGAGTAGACAAAGTTCCAGATCACCACCCAGGGTTCCAGTGACTTCTCATCTCGTCCATTCCTTGAGCGTCTTCAGTGGTGAGTGTATACCTGCAGAGCACTTGAGTCTTTTTTTATTCGGTGCTGAAAGGGGGATTGCTTCGTTTCTTCTTGACATGTCATCACTTCATTTGCATGGGAAATGTCGAGAGGAGGTGCTAATTTGCATAGAAAGTCTAAAGAGGTAGTAACCACCCCTCTTCCCATGATCGAGGAGGGGGAAGGCTAACATTAACCCCTTCCACCAATTGAGTCGGTGGTTGAGAAGACCCTGTATTTTGTCACCCTTTGCCTGGTAGGCAACAGATATGTAAACGTGGTGAGGGGACAAGGCTGCTTATCCTCTGATGTACCACACTTCTGCTTTAGCTAAAATATCTTGTCCCTTGTTCTAACTACAAGGCTGCTTCCTACATCAACTCGTTCATGTCAGTGTTTCTCACTCAATGTTTGAGACATCAGCCCACTCGGATCAGAGTTTGACAGCTGTGTCTGGATGGTGATTAGAAGGTCCTTGGATATTGCAATGAAGAGAAAATCTTAGAAACAGATAAGATGATATCAGGCCTTGTACAGAAGGAAAGGCTTACAGGCAATATTGTCAATAAATATATCAACATTTACCGCTAATTTCTGAGATAGATCTGACCTGTTAGTGATGGTTGCAAAGTAAACATGACCCTGCACTGTAAGAGGCAGCCACTGCCCTGGAGAGTTTGCAGTCTACTAGACAGATCAGATGAAGGGATGAGAAGATATGAAGGGATTACATGGCCAAATTGAGGCGCAAGTGAAGGTCAGCATCAGAGCCTCTGAATCACACTGTCCTTACTTGGTCACAAGCTTTTATAGTCCTGTAGTGCAAGACTCACTAGATTGCCTTTCCCTAACCTGTGTCAATTGTTAAGCGTCAGTCGTCACTGATCGGCATCCTGTCCATTTGTGAGAATTAGGTACCTGAATATTTACTCAGGGCCTTTGGTGGGTGCATATGAGCTTTTCTAGCCTGTGTCAACATGTCGTTGCTACTACCTTTACCTGTATCAAGTAGGCTAAAGGCAATCTGTTCTAAAATCATGTCTCCATTTTGCTGGGTAGACATATGCTTAGTCAAATCCTTAAGGAAAGCTGCCACTAATACAGTGTATAGAGAGCTGAAGTTACTGAGCATTACAGGTGTTTATTTAACCTTGGCATACATGGGAAAACTATAATGATTGTTTTGTACCTGAAGCCCTAGAGAGGATTATGCTGCCTGTCTACTGTCTGTATGTGAGGCGTATAAGCAAGGCAACTTAAAAGCCACAGCCAATTTCTGTGCTTCATCAGGATCAAACATTTCCATTAAAATACTAACTTTTAAACATTAACATTACTCTGAAATAATTATAAAATAATGCTCCCTGTGGCCATTATATCCTTAAGCGAGACGAGGTAATTTCTACTGTTAGTGTTCCCAGCACTATTTTTCCAGCTTTGTTTAACAATTCTTTGCAATAAATTCAGTGCTCTAGAAAATCAGTTACTAATTAAAACAGCCCAAGAAGACAGGTAGTATGGAACACTATAACACAGACATGCATAAAAATGTGGACACACAAGTACATGTGCATATATACACACAAAATAAATTATCCATATGCACACAAATATACAGGTCTCCTGAGGCCTTGTATCCTTGATGGTTTCATTGCATGGCATATTTTACAAATCATGGGATTTTTACAAATCAAGATCTGACAGAGATGGAATTCACAGGAGTTTAACAGGTCTTTGAGAGCTGAAGTTACATCTTCTGTATGTTTCCCATGGTAAATTACCATTCTGATCCTCTAGAGCCTATGGGAGGTGTAATGTCCAGCACCTCTGGAGCAGGACTGGATGCCCAGGGAACATAGATTATCAGACATGCAGGCATGTGCTTCAGAGTCACTGACTTCAGTAAGAGCTGCCTACTTGTTCTGAGCACTTACTGAAGCCAATGGCTCTGGAGCACCTGCCTGCATGCTATCTGGAGATAAAATCCGAGGAACTATCATGTTCTGAGAATGATTCAGATACAGGCATACAGACTTCTTAAATTGACTTTAAAATCCCATACCTTTTAGCACTTTGTCATGCCTTGAAAATTAAGGCATCTGGAAATAAAACAACTTCTCTATATCACTTGATAATGGATGGAAAGATATAATACATGCAATACAACACAGTTTTACCTGGAATTGTTCCTTAGGGAGCATTTGGCCTTTACTTAATGGTGCAACCGGTTGTTATAATAAGATTTGGAAGTTTGTTTATTCATTTTGTTACTTATTGGAGGGTATAATTACTTAATATCTGAAGTGTCACACTAGGGGCATAGAGGATTGAGGAGCATTTACCCTTTTTCTGGATGCAATAAGAGGGCAATTTATATGTACATTTAGGGAAGGATACTTTAAAAAATGTAAAATGTTTCATTGAACAGAAACTTACCCCAGCTGTTCATTTAATTTTTATACGTTACATAAAGGAAGCTGCTGCTGATATCTGTTCAAGGCAGCTGGTGTCTTATTTGAGGTTGTTAGCTTCCAATGGACTATCATACATGTCCATGTATTGGGCAGAGTCTGTAAATCCTCCTTAGGCTGGCTCGTGGCATTGGAAACATCTGCAGACTTTCGCAGCTCCCAGTTCACTGCAGTGATTTAGTCCTTTGCAACCATTAATGAATCAAGTAGCCACATCACAATATCGTTAGTGCCGGGAGAGAGGGTGTAATTAGTTTCACAAAATGTGTATGTTTATACGAGGTGATAAGTTCCTTAAAGTCAATGGACAAAAACATATTTAGATCATGTGGATATATAAAATGGTGTAGTGGAGCTGTGCTTTTTAAAAAAAATTGGTTTCTTTAAACCAACGCAAAGAAACCCCCATGACAGCCACTTAAGAAGGAAAGGGTCAGAGTTAATTTTTCAATGAAAACTCTTTGGGTAGAATGTAAATTAATAATGTTTTCCTTAAGCCTACTCTTTTCTTTTCTTCCGCTTCTATATACACCTCAAATCCTTCTTACTATAAGTGAAAATTTCTTATATTAAAGGAAGATTTTGATGAACATTTTGACCAGAGGTGTTGTTTATCATCTGATTGATCAGTTTATATACCAATATAATAGGCACAAGCTGTCATTGTTTTGAGACTGTGTGTTCCTTATTAGAAAATAGTTTAGGCTACATTAAACTTCTTTCTGCACGTCACAAAAATCCACTGACTTTGCTGGTGGTTAAACACATTCCTAAAGGCAAGCTTCTGATCTCAGCATACCTCTGATTGCGAGGTTTTGCTACTTTGATATATAAAATTGTTGATTTGTAAAAAAAAATAAAAAATAGCTGACCACCTAATTAAACATAAGCTTTCTAAGTCCCCAAAAGAGAGTTGAATCCTTGCTGTTCAGGTGTTTTTTGGAGTGCTGAATTTGAGTACTTAAGTTTTCAACTTGGTAATATTCTCTTAGCATAATATGTATGCAATTTTAATGATGTCCTCTGTGTTCATGTATTGTACATTTTGAATGTCTTTTTTAAAACAGATACTGCTCTGAACAGTATTTTATTATTACAGTACTTCAGAACCCGTTTCTCAGAAATACAGAGCAATTTTTAAAAGGAATAACTTTTCATATTAATTCTTGTTTGACCATGTCCCTTCTGGTATGAAAAAGCATAATGACTTTATTTTTTTGTGTGACCTAACCTCAAACTGTCTTCAGAAAACATTACTTTTACAAAGTATGTATGCAGTTTCTTTAAAATATATTGTTAAGATGTTTCTTTAATGAGAATTTGTGTGCAAAATTTATACTGTATGTTACTATCATTATATATCCAATTGGACAAGTGCACAGAAATGGAAAATGGATTTTTTTCTGTAAGCTGACAAAATGCGTGTATGTTTCCAGGTGTAAAGTATTTAACTGTGTTAATCCTCAGCTGTATAATTGTATTGCGGAGCCAAACAGGCAGTCTTATAGTCATTGATAATTAATCTTGCAATTTAATTCTAAATCTCTGCATTTACTGTTCCATTTTCTCTATTACTAAATATTTTCCTTCCTGTAAAAGTAGCACTTTTCACATAAGTACTTTGGTGTATACAGGATAACATCATAAGATACTAAGGACAGGATTTATCTCGCCTGCCTTTAGTTACCTAAAAATTAGGTAATTGGTCTAGGCTAGATAGCTGGACTCTCTTTATATTCAGTGGAGAGGAATGGACACCCTCAAAGACTGATTTGTCCTGCCTGTGTCAGACATCTGGCTTAAGCTGGGACAAATCACTATTAGGAGTTGTCCGTTTTTCTCTGCTGACTGCAGAGAGAACCTAGGTGATTATTTTAGGCCATTCACCTTTTAGACAGCGAAGGTTAGTTGAGATGAATCCTATCTCTAATTGTGGAAACCCAGATGGCAGGGCAGGAAAAAAAAAAATCAAAAAAAATTAAACAAGCAAAACAAAACAACAACAGCTAAAATATGTTTCTTGCATTTATTTAAGAACAGGCAGACACTGTATTTAAAATCAGTGCATAATGTTATGTTCTCATCATTTAATAGCCACAACAAAGTAAACAGTGTTCTTCATATGTGTGTATGTGTGTAAAGGGACTAAGCAGTTTAACACATGCTTATGCTTCCAAAATATCTTTTGGATTGGACCCAAATTAAATTTAGTTAAGCCCAAACACCTGTTTAAGGCTATGATGACACTGCCATATGGTGGGTCAGTTGCTGCACACATGCAGACATGATCAAGTTTATTTGATCAGTTCAAGTAATAATAACCCTGACACCTACCCAGGACCTCAAGCATGTTTTTGTTCCATGAGATCTTTAAGGTCCACAGCTATGCTTCCTGGAGAGAGATAGCCTAAAACTATTTTGGGTTACCTGCCCATGATGTGGTAACATCTTACTTCGTGGAAATACCTGAGGGCTGCCTCATGCTGCCACAAATCTTGGCAGCATGGGGTGCAAAAAATTTACCTTTCACTCCTCCAGCCTCATCTCTGCCTCCATCCGAATGTACCACTCTACCAATACTCACAGCGTGGTACCTGGTGTAATCTCACATGCATGTTCATAAACTTGAAAATGAAGAAAAAGTACTTCACAGTTTACAGGCTTTAAGGTTTCCTTTTTACTATTTTTGGTCTTTTACCGAGCACAAAGGAACGGGAGAGTGAAGTCACAGTCCCACCTTGTATGGCTATGTCAGGCAAAAAAGATCAAAGCACTTGGCCTTTGCAGAAAAAGAGTGGGTTCAGCAATGTTTTTAAGAAAAATAAGATAATTAAAAAGCTTCTTTCTTTTGGAACATAATTAAATGCAAGCACAATTATAAAACTACGTAAAAATAGGGAAAATTACTTAAAGCCGGTTAATTCAGGATTTGGAAGTAATTTACATTTCACAGACTGAAAAAAAAAGCCCCAAAGACAATCCTAAGCTGGGGTATATTTTTATTGATATTTTTATGAAGCTCTAAAAACTCTTGTATTTCAAAAAGAAATAAAGCTGTAGTGAAATTTATTTACAATAGTATAATGTTACTTTTTTTGCCTTAAATATATGGATATCAAAACAATCTAACAGAACCCCCTTATATCAGCAGCATTGATTTTTTTTTTGTTTGTTTGTAGAAATAAAAACATTTTAAAGCAGATTTTCACTTGTAAAATGCCTAGTGATTTCTACTACTATGAATGGATCCAAACGACTGTGTACAACTGTTGAGACCCTGTTGCTGTAGGTTCATCTGAATTTACATTGGCTAATATACATTAGGCATATGGCTTAGCAGTAGACATGTAGAGTAAGGTGAATGGTTGGACTCTATGATCTTGAAGCTCTTTTCAACATAGATTTTTGTAGAATTCTATGATTCCATGCTGTGTGTGACTGTGATACCACAATGACTATGATATGTCTATGTGTGACTGTACCACAAAAGAACATTTTACCCATACTTTTTGCAATAATTTTAATAGTAAAACATCAGTTCCTTTAAAATCAAAGGATGATTTGCCGTTGATTCTTTGTGTTTCTAGTCTTTTGAGTGGACACTTCCTTGTCAGACTTTTCAAGTCAGCTTCCCTTTCTTTCACTAGAGGGTAGAAGTTCCTTCAGCTTTTTCTCATTTGTTAAGGACCAGATAATTTGGACATCATTCATAGGGCCAAATGCATACATCTCCATTCAAGCTAGTCATCTATGTTCCGTTGTAGTCGATGGACAGATAGAGAAACTCTTCGGTTACACTTCATCTCACTCTCAAATAAGAAATTTTAATTTCTCAGATGAGCCATACTCTAAAATTGCCTGTTTCTCTGTTTGATTCTAAAAGACTCCAGGGCAATTGGATTGCTGGTTGTTTACTGGTTTCAAGTAACTATAACTACAATCAGTGAGTCCTACCTCTTCTGTTGTCTTCAACCACTTCACTCCAAGATGACTACTCTCCTTTCCCAGCCTTGTTTCCTCTGTGCCAGTCATCAGAAGTGATTTAAACTTGCTCTGCTTTGGTTGTTCATGTCTAATAAAGCATTAATAAATGGGCACAAGTATGGCTTATGGTACAACACAATCTCATGATTACCGCAGGTTTCTTTGCATTCAGTCTGACTCCGTTATCTCTACACCTGAAAGGCTAAGAATTAAAAATAAACCTTTGCTGTTGATTGTTACTGGTAAATCATAAATCTGCTCCTTGATGAAACATTATCTTTATCTACAGATACTATCTAGTAGGGCCATATGAAACAAATGGAACTGTATAAGCAAAATAGCTGGTGTTAAGCACTTGATGGCCACACTATAAACATTTCAAGAGTATTTACTTAGGAATAGTCATAGTTTAAACTTACAGATTGCATTCACATTAGCAGATGTAATGCATCTGAAGAACTCCTAGACTCTATCTTCTGGTTTATTTTAATCTTAAGGAATACAGTTTGCATCTCCAAGACCTCCACACAGTGTAAACCAAGGCATAGTAAATGAAGACGATTGGGAAATTTTCTTTGAAAGCACACTTCTGGTCCAAAGTAAGCTACTGATGTAGATGCATCCACTAATAAGTGTGATTAGGGCTTATTACAATACAAGCTGTGTGCAGTTACCTTCAGTCAAGAAGATGTGTTTTACAGATGTAATTTAACAATGTAAAGGCTGTAACCTTAATAGTGCAGTGTTTTCTAAATGATTTCTCTGTCCATAGTAAAAACCACATTTGTATAATCTGGACTGTTTGTCCCTTAAAGTTGTATGATTGTATTGTCAGGAAACAAATCCTCTTTGTTAAGAAATCTGATTACATGTTTGAGTTATTGACCTTTTTTTTCTCTTTTTTTTTTTTTTTTNNACTTTTTTTTTTTTTTTTTTTTTTGAATAGTTTTTTTTGTTTTTTTTTTTTTTTTTTTTTTTTAAGATGCTCATTAAGATCTTTTGTCTACAAAACAAGCATGTTTTTCTGTGCCATAGAGCAACCAAATTCTAATTGCTGGCTTCATTATACAGAAAAGTAGAAGTGTAACAATCAAGAGCCTTATTACACATACATAATTGAGTTTCATTGCAACTTATGAAAACATAAACTGTCTTAAACACACTTGCAGAAAATGTTGCATCATCAAATCAACACTTTTATTATACAAAAGTAATTGTGTTTAAAGACACCAAACATATGTTGCATATACAAGAGGAAAACCACAATAAAGCAGAATTCTAATATAATTCAGAAGTCTTAACAATTCTGAGATTTTCAAGAGTTGTTTTTTGGTTTCCTTTTTAAATTAATATGACACACAGTGAAAGACAGTGGAGCTAACATCAGCAAAATGCACTGCAGTTGTTTTTGGACAAAGCCATTTGAACAAGGTCTTGTTTGATACAGAACATAGTATTCATTCAGAAGTTTGCAAGGTAGACATCTGCAGTTGAATTTATTGTCTAGCTTCATCTTAGTAGCTAGAGGTAAGCTTTTACCAAATGTGTTTCATTTCATTCTGACCCAGATTTAAAACAGGAAAAAACAAACAAAGACAACAACAACAACAACAAAAAAAACACCGAATAAACCATTGCCTAAATTGCTTACCTATTTCTATGCAAACACATACAAATCTGCATCGTATAAGGCACAAGCAGATAAGATCAATCCACCTTCGATCTAATATTCAATATGGATTATTAATAAGATTTGAGCTTGGATATTTAGTTCAAATCAAGGGTGAAATTACATTGCTGGACCATTTTAGAAAAGAGGTATTGTGAGCTGTTCTCAGCTCATCTTCTAATATTCAATGTCAATGAAACATTTTTTCACTGAAAGGGTCATTAAACATTGGAATAGCTTGGCCAAGGCAGTGGTAGAGTCACCACCCCCTTTAAACAGAGTGTAGACCTGGTGTTTAGGGGCATGGTTTCACGGTTAGATTGCAGTGTTTGGTCAAAGGTTGGACTAGATGATCTTGAAGGTCTTTTCCAACTAAAGACATTATGTGATTCTGTGATTCTGCTTCGGAGACTCACTGAGAGTCAGTCATTTTGTCACCTAAGATGGTAGCCTTCAAGCACACCTTTTCCACTTCAAACTTTCAATGACTTTGATCATTTATCACGGCATCCTATGGTGGGCTTTGTTAGCATAGAATTGTCACGAGTCTAATCTTGGTGTTTGAGTTTGGATACATTTGGGATTTTCCTTCTGGAATTCCTGAATGAAGCAGATAGGAAATTTTTTGTAAGATTGTTTTTCTTCTTGTCAGTGTGTTTCATCATGATAACAATGTGATTTACAAGGGAATGAGCCTTCAGGTAGGGTATAGCTCCAGCTAATTTAGAAGGGAACAGAGTAACACACCTAGGCAAATGTACATCTTATGGATCAGTGCATCATTAGGGGAGCCAGATACCAAAGTTTCACTGGATTGCATTAGCTTCACCACATTAAGGATATATAGATAGAAATATATTTAATATATATTATTTCCTGTTGCCTATTGTCCCACATCTAACATTTGGGATTAAGTTAATCTCATTCTCAAATTACCTTCTAGAGAAACACTTAAAAAAAACATGTTTAGTATTTAGATTTCACAGGTTGCTCTGAGTTTAATTATCATTAATAGTGATATTTCCTACTAATACAAATGCTATTTTAGAGCACTAGCCTTATTTGAGATGTCCCTGTGTTCTGAATAACCACATGGAAAGCATCAAGTCTCTAAAAGAAGGGATTAGACTGAGGAGGATATCATAAATGGAGATGAATGGATTTAGGCAACAGTTCATAATACAGGCATAGCAGGGAACAAATTGCGTGGTTCCTAATTCAAAGACTTATCCAAGATACCACAATTCTAATTCAGTCTCGTCTCAATTAATCTAATCATTGGGTAGTAAATTCCATATTACACCTTTTTCTGATCCTTAGCAATAAGTAATTAGTTCAGCATAAGCATCTGACATATTCTCCTGACCATTAATAAAAAAAACAGTGCAGCTATTCATTCCAGTCAGTAGCACCTTGACTGTCTTCCCCAACAAATAAATGGTGAGAGAAGGAAATAACATAGAGTTGTTTTTTTTTTTTTTTTCCTTGGGACTTGCAGTGTCTCCTTTGCCTTATCCATCAACTCTTTTGCTAGTATTTGTAATGTGCCCTATTGTGACATCTTTGCTTGGTTCCACATGTTTTATACATCAGTTCCTCTAACATTCAAGCAGACTTTATAGAGATCTATTCAGAGACTGATATATGTGCACTATTAATTGTATATATTATATATAGTATATGAAGCGAGAGGGAGAAAGAGAGAATCTGATTACTCCAGGGCATCAGCTCCTTTCAACCAATAATAATTTAACATCTCTATTAACTACCTTTTGATGTTCTCTGTAGAGGGTACATACTGTTTTATATACAGGATGCATAATAAATTCCTATGAGATTATGCTGCAATTGAGTAGAAAGTCTATAATGCATAAGTGATGGAGCTGCAAAGCAGCTAGGAAGGATTTTCCTTTCAAAATAAGGTCACATATTTATATCTCATAGGGCAACATAATGGGTGCTGAGGAGCAAGAGGCACTGAGTTGCACTTTCTGGTGTGCTAAGCCTTTCTGTATATTCACTGCTGCTGGAAAATGAGGTGATACATGATAAGAAGAAGATGAGGAAGAAAAACTCATAACCTTCTGAACCTCCAGCCAAAGATTTGGCGTGACTTTGTTCAGAACAGAGAAAAGAGAAGCTGGGATTAATCTTGGCTATCATTAGCTAAATGAGGCACCTCTTTTCAAGTAGGCTAGCACTTTTAGTTATCTCTCTTATGTGGGATTGTTGAATCCTGAGAAGTGCCCATTTGTACTACAGGTGCTCTCCCCCTTGATGCCAGTGGGAGCCTAGAGAAGTAGCACAGAGCAGATGCCTAGCTCTTACAGCCAGTAGGTTTCCAGAGAAGTATCCAACTCACTGCCTGGAAGGAAGCTATTCTGCATCCCAGCTCTATCTCCAATCCTTTGAGACTTCAGAATACTTTTTAACTTATTATGGTAAAATGACTCTGTGTCATAACAGGTAGCATATCTGCCTGAGAAGAAAGAGCCATATTCCAGTCTGTGTTAGCATATGACACATCAGAGACTTGGGATTGATTTCATCAGCTCCAGAAAGGTGATGCATTGAACCATCCATGCAAGGAGCTGTCACTCACTGCTGCAGATCCCATCCTGTTCTAGCCTGAAGCACTCTTGAAGTGATATGATTCCATAATAATTTTTGTTTTGGATAAATCAGTGTTTTCCATTTCAGCGAAATTTACTGAATAAAATGCCAGCCTTCTCAACAGGCCAACCCTGCGCTGAAGATCTTTGCTCGCCTTCTGTCAGTTTGAAACCAGTCTTGTTCAACTATTTGCGTTATTTAAATTGGGAAATATGGTCACCAGATATTGTGTCTTCCTGAAGCAGGCGGGTATTAGAAAATAAATATTCTGATAGTCTTAGCTATAAATATAGTAACAAAACTTATATAACTGTATTCATAGAACCTTGAAAGCTGTCAGTTAGAAGTAACGCTTAGAGAACTGTCAATTCTAAAAAGTTGTTTTCTGGAAATATCAGTTTGTCATAACAAAAGGTGTCCATAAAAAAACGATCCATTTCAAACACAGAAGTTTTCATCATGAAAATCAAAATGGAGAAAAATGCTTAACTGCCCAAACATTATATGTTGCTTTTCAAACCAAGCAAATAAACAAACAAACAAACAAATCCAAAGCTAAACAAAAACCCAAGTTGGGGGAGCTGGTTTAAGTAGTTTTCCTTTCAAGACCTAAGTTAATACATTAAAATGTATCTTAAAAATTAATTGAAAAGGATTGGAACTGAAAGAAAAACTTAGATTTGATCAATTTTTTTGAGCATCATTTTTTTTAAAAAAACTGTTTCTTTTATCTGGGATAAGATTGCCATTTCATATAATCACAGTTATCACAGATTAAATAAACAAATAAGAATTTGACTTTGTTTCAGTTAGAAAAAGTGTCACATCCTATATGCTATGGCATTTGCATATAGTCTCTTTGTTTGCCAAAGAAACCATATCTATGCCTGATTGTGTCCACAGTTAGTCATTCAGATATATTACATGCATACATTCGCATGTGTTAGAAAGAGGGAAAAATACTACGTATAGAATCATATATATTTAGGGACTCCAAAATCGATTTAATTTTGTTATTCACAGAAATCTGTAAAGATTTGAATGCATAAATAGAATCTCTCTTTCAAACATCACTGCTCTGTAAAACTGACTAAGAAGTTGCACGTGCACATGTTCTTGAGACGTGGAGGATGTTTCCTCCCACAACTGCCTCACCCAGATTAGAGGAGAAGAAATAATACAGTTTATCCACATAATAAGCAAAAAATAAACTATCTACTTAAGAGGAAAGAGTCCTGATGCACAAGATTGACTGAGAAGTTCCTGTCTCCCTGTCTCCTTCATCTAACTGGGGGAGAGTGGGCTCCTAAATGAACAGAGAAGCACATGCTTTTTGATTCTGATATAAGGTCTAGCTGGACACATAAGTGGAGTTACATGGGGGGGGCGGGGGGGAAGAAATCTCAATGTGAAGCAGCTTAAATCCAAAACAGTGTGTCAAAAAAAGCTATTTCTTTGTAGGATGAATGCTTTATCTCAAGAAGGATGGAAACCTTATTTTCACTTTTTTCAGTTGTGTGTCACTTCTTGGATTTCAAACTCCACATAGTTGTTTCAAGATCTTCAGGAAAGTATCTTTCTGTTCTTCTTAGGCCTGGCTGTGTCTGTATACCCTGGTGATCTCTAAGATCTCGCCTGTCTCAAGGCTTCCCCTGAACAGCTTTCTGCCAAGGCCAGACTGTCCTCTAGAAGCTTCTGCACACGAATATAATCAATTAGATCTGAGGAATAAATTCTTTCCTTTCTATGCAACACCATAACAACTGAAACTAAGCAAATGGAGTATCACTCCCTACTGTGTAGTCCTCTTTTAAAGGAATTTGAGCCACAGAGCACTGCAAGCTGACAATACAGGTTTATCTTTGCCACTAAATAGGTTTTAGGTTTCTCTCTGAAAAATCAACAAACAACAAACAAATGACAACAGTGACTAA
>VWZK01002124.1:0-34316 GCA_013396935.1 Baryphthengus martii
GCCTCAACGATTCTATGATTCTATGAACATTTACCAGTACAGTTCATTCAACAAGATTCCAGCCATGTGTGGAATCTGTGTCCCAATGTCACTGACAGATATCAAGGGACAGAGTCTTAGCTGCTTTTAAGAGTCTTACCATGGCTTTTCTAGTGGTTAAGATTTTGTGCAATGTCTCTTGAAACCTGGCTTATTATTATGGTATTTATTGAAAGAGTAGTCCCTGAAATTTGTTATTACACTTGCAAAGATCCTAAAAATTTATAGTTGGAATGGACTGGGGAGTAAAACCTCATCTACTATTTATCCTTGCCCTCTTTAATGGAATTTCATATCACTGTCCTAATACGTTTTTTTAATACAAAGAGATCTATTCAGCAACATTTGTGAATGTCATATACTTTTAGAAATTTTGAATGTAATATGGTATTTGTATGAAAGCAAAAAGAAAGGTATATATGTAAAGATTTTCATGACTATGCCTATTTTACACTAATTGGGACAATTAGGTTTGGGGGTTTTTAAAGAAAAAGAAAAAAAAACAAAAACATTATGGGCAGAACTGAAATCTTGTCATTTTCTTATTAATTTTTTTTTGTGTGTGACAGTTTCTAGAATCCAGGTCTTAAGTGGAAGAACAAAGAGGAAGCCTATATGCCCCTTCTTCTACCTCCAGTCCACTAATAAGATGATGTTTAATATTTATGTCATCTGTCAAAGCATTTAGTTATCAATGAACAATTCCTGATACACAGTCACTAACCATGAAATATCAAACCTTAATTTTATGGGTTCATATGCTAAACACATTGCTTTCGTTGTTTTCATATTCCCTGTATCCTATACAGTTCAAGAGGGAGAAGAGGCCTCCTAAATCTACTAAGATCCCTAGAAGGGTAATAAGGAGACAGGAAGCTTTTAGGACAAATCAGTTGGTTTCATTTTTCATTGAAGGGAAAAATCTTCACAGTCCCATAGATGAGCAAGGTTACTCACCACGGCACTCAAATATCAAACCTGGAAGAGTTTCAGGGATGCATGAATCATGATTGTACTCCGGGAGTAAGGACAAGAAAGGAAACCCTTCCAAATTTTTCGCCTGTCTTTTAATTGCAGTTACCATTACTAATGTATCAAATAATTTCACATTATGGGTTAATTTGGTCCGCAGGTTATAGAAAATATACTCTTTAAAGTTCACATTCATACACTGTCAATATTTTTAGCCATCATATGTATAATAAGAAGGAAAGAAAATAGGCAAAGCAGTACAGAAGCTTGCTCACCCACCCAATGTGCTCATTCTGCCATTAAAGTTCACTGACTAATAGATTTTTTGATGCAGATGGATTTTTTTTTGCATCATTGAGATATTGCTTTGACAGATCAGACACAAGAGCTGTGACTGTTAGTCTTTCAAGCCTGAAGAGCTTTCTTTCATGGCTTGGAGTGAAGCTTTCCAGAATAGCAAGATATTCAGAGTACCCAACTCTTTAATAGAGAAAAAAAAAAAGAGAAAAAAACTTGCTCACATCTTTCAGTCATGAAGGACTTAACAAACTTACTTCAATGCTGCAAGAATAAATCAAGTTAATTAGACAAAACTAAACAGAAGTTCTTAAAGGACAAACCCAGATCCACATAACAAAAAGTCACCTTTGAAGTAAAATATTCCAGTAACTTGAACTACAACTCCTAAAATATTAAAAAGAACTAGTAAATGTTAATAAATAGTGGCACAAGCTTTTTGAGTTTATAAGCTATCATAAACCTTAATTTCTTAGAAGGGAATAGAGACGTTTCTGAACACACTATTTCTAAGAGAAATAAATACAATTATATACATATGAATGACTCCTAAGCTACATATCTATAAACATGGAAAAAAAAATAAATATTTTTGCAATCCTTCCACTATCTTCAGTGGATAATAAATTATGTTGCACAGACCTTCCTATAGACCAGCATCTTCCCCTTTTCCTTACTCTTTCTTGCTATTTATTTTGCAGAATTTAATGATATTTATTATATAATAAAAAGTTTCAAACCCAAGAAAAATCACCTTTTGTTCTTACTTTAATTTTCTCTTTGAGAAATGTTCTTAATTTCTACAGACAATATTGAAATATATGAATAAATAACACACTTCATTCTGAAAGAAAGCCAAACAGGTGCAGTGGCAGTAGACATCTATACAAATCTGCATATCACTATTAATTGTGTAACTGATGGCTCAGAAACCACTGGAACACGTTGATGAGATTGGTAATATATAGGAAAAAATCTAGTATAAATTATTAGACTGGTGACACAATTTCACATTGTGACAAGCATCTATCTTGGGAGCAAGATACAAGAAGTAAAATCTCTACACAGTAAATGGAGAAGGACATAGTTACTCTATGAAACTAAATGCATTAATACCAATAGGTCTCATAAGCCTCGGTGTCCAACTGACTTGGAGGCTGAAAAGTTGAACGGCACTTTTTGCTTCACAGAGCCTACCTAAAGGAAAGAACTTTTATGGTCTAGAAGACATGAGAGACCCTAAGGGAGAATTCTAGACCTGTTGTACACAAGTCTTCAACTTCAATGTTGGACAGGTAAAAATTTCTCCAATTAGGAATCTTATTGCAGTGAATATGTCCAGGCAACTCCTCTCAGACTGTTGGCTGTTACTGCTTTCTTCACAAACCGCAGCTACAGCTTCTGGCTCGCTGCTGTCACATGTGTCATGGTAAATGGCAATGGTGAACCAGTTTCTGTGTGCTCTCGCTGCAGCCCATAGACTATTGTACAGACGAGTCTGTATCCTTGAGGGAAAGACTCATGGACAGAGGACTAGAATCTCAGCAATAGCCACTGCTCCACCTCAAATCTGAAGAACATAAATGGGGGAAGGTACAATCAAATCTAACAAATAGTATAAGCAGCAACCAGAGCAATGTCTGCATTTGTGATTTGGCTCAATGCTGGCCTATTTCTATCCTGTTAATTCAGAGCTAGACATTCAGCTTTATAGTTTGTGCAAAATTCAGTAGGACTACCTGTTTAGTCACAGGACTTGCACCTTTGTGACCAGAATACGGTCAACTATCATTCAGCTAAATATCTCCTGAATTAGGTGGGTTTAATCCTAACAATAATATGAATAGTCTTATTTTTTCAGGCCCACAATGATCATTTACCCTTAAAGAGAGAAATGCAGCTTTAAAGCATTTCTTTAATTAATGCACCTCCACGACATCAACATCAAAAACAAGTGCAATCAACTATTGCAGCTTATCAGGTCAATGATCCTTGATCTGAAACAGATTTATGTAGAACCTCTAATGAAATAATAGCAGATGTGTGAGATTCTTTTAGAGTACTTTTTATATCTCCTGTTTTTAGCAATCAAACATGAAGATCTTGAATTAAATCGAATATAGCCACTGACAAAGCATAAAATGCCCAAATGACTCATCAGAATATGAGGAGTAAATAACGTGTATTTACCAACGATGCATTGATGTAGAATAATGATTTGACTGAGAACTTAGTTGAGGGCCACTAAAATCGCAAGAACATGGTCTAGTCAAACTATTGGAATATGTTAGTTTATGTGGTTACTTCTTTTCCTGAAAGGCCAAAAAAACCCAAAACACCTCATGACAAGTCCACAGGCTTGCTACATTTTGAAGCTCATTATCAAAGATAGACAGATCTGCACTGAAAAAGTCGCAATTCCAAAGCAGTAAAAGTAGGGCAAGAGAAAAGGGACTCCAAACTCCTTAGTACTCAAATTTATAATAATAAGTTAGAAGATATATAATTAGGGATGAAGTATAAAACCAATACTGACACTATAACATATTTTTAAAAGTAAGTAAATTGTCACAGCACTAAAGCAAGAAAAGGTCAGATTAATATCATTACCTTTCCATGTAGAACAATACTGTCGAATAAATGCATTAAAATAAAGAAACTTTTCTCCACCTGTAGTATGCACTTAAAATATCTTTATGGTCTCTTATTAACTCTGATGCTTTTCTGATCTATTTCACCGGTGAACAAATAATATTAATCAAATTCTTTATAATCATTCAGAAGACTGGAATCAAACCCATATATATTTATATATATTCATCTGCCTGCAAATCATGTTGTTCTCTTCCACTAATAGTCAGTATAGCTCTATGTTTGTGTGCTATTCATAACAAGCAGAAAAAGGCTACACAAATCATACCTGTATTACAATGCCAACTGTATTATGCATTAATATATTCCTGTACTTTTGTCTTTTCTGATTACAGGATCACTTCCAGAGCTCTTCTCACAAACTGAATTCTTGTGCTGAAACATAAGCATGGCGATAGGAATATGAGCAATTTAAACATGATGATTTGTATCAAACCTAAGGAGAAGTATTACATCTTTGAGATTTTGCTGCTCCTATTTGTGTCTTTATGGGTATTTTGTATAGGTTTCATATTTTTTACTCTTTTTCCAGTTGAGTGAAGGCAAGAAAATCCAGAGTCTGGTGTAATAACATAACTCCTAGTTGTCTTTGAGAAGCTTCAAAATATAATAGAACAAAAGGTAAAACTGGAAAATTAAATAACACTTCTAGAGTAGATCCTCCTGCAGTATGTCAGATGCAGTCACTCAATGGGCCTTCTGGAGAATTTTTATACCATTTGTCTCACTGACCCTGCTTAGCTTCAAAACTAGCACGCCAAACAGCACACCAAACAGTTGCCACTTTAAATTCTTCATCTTACTGCTTAATACAAAAATGTTTCTGAGTAGTTCTTTTTCTCCAAAATAAGGTGTCACAAATGTAAGAGCTGTAAATGTAAGTCATCTATACAGTGGTGACAAGCTTTGTTTTCTTGATAACAGGACACTTAAATTGCACTATTTGGATGCAGATTCTTACACTGCTGCTGTATTCAGAAACCATTATCACCGTGGGAAATAATAGCAAGTGGATACATTAATTGGGAGTTTTGCACAATAATGATGAAGATAAACTGTACCTACATCTCCATGATTCACAGCAATGTGAATTAGAGTAGCTAAAGAATGACATAGTAATTAAAGTCATTGCATTTTGTTGTAAATAATCTGGTAAATAATGTGGCCTAGCAAGAGATACCTAGAAAGATAAATCTGAATTAGATTTTTTGACAAGTTTGTATGGAACAGCTTATTCTGGGCATCATCTCCAAGCACATGAAGCAAAAGAGATCATTAGAACTAGTCAGCATAGATTCACCGAAAAGAAGCTATGTCTGACCAATCTGACAGCCTTCTATGAGGACATGACTGGACGAATAGATGAGGGGATGGTAGTGAAGGTTATCGTCCTTGGCTTCAGCAAGGCTTTTGACACTGTGTCTCACAGCACCTTCATAGGCAAGCTTAGGAAATGTGGGTTAGATGAGTGGACAGTGGGGTGGATTGAAAATTGGCTGAAAGATAGACCCCAGAGGGTTGTGATTAGTGACACAGAGTCTAGTTGAAGGCCTATAACAAGTGGTATTCCCCGGGAATCAATACTGGGTTCATTCCTGTTCAATGTTTTCATCAATGACCTGGATGAAGGGATGCAGTGTACACCCAGCAAGTTTGCTAGTGACACAAAACTGGGAGAAGTGGCTGACACACCAGAAGGCTGAACTGCTGTTCAGCAAGATCTGGACAGCCTGGAGAGTTGGACTGAGAGAAACTTTATGAAACTCAACAAGGACATGTGTAGGGAACTACTCTTAGGGAGGAATAACCCCATGTATCAGCACAGGTTAGACATTGACCTGTTTGAAAGTAGCTCTGTGGAAAAACATCAAGGAGTCCTGGTGGACAAAAGGATGACCATGAGCCAGTAATGTGCCTTTGTGGCCAAGAAGGCCAATGGCATCCTGGGGTGTACCAAGAAGAGTGTGTCCAGCAGGTCAAGGGATGTTCTCCTCCCCTTCTACTCTGCCCTAGTGAGGCCACATCTGTAGTATTGTGTCCAGTTTTGGGCTCCCCAGTTCAAGGACAGAAAACTCCTGGAAAGGATACAGCAAAGGTCTGTGAAGATAATTAGTAGGAAGGCTTTTCAGAGGGAACTGTACAGGGTGGATAGATGGGCCAAGGCCAATGGTATAAGGTGCAGCAAGGCCAGGTGCCAGGTCCTGCACTTGTGTGACAACAATCCCGTGCAACGCATGTGTTTAACTTTATGCACCAGGAGTCAAATAGTTGATTTCGCTTTTCCATTTGGGTTGTATTACTAGTCCTTGCAGGTGCCAAGCACTCAAGTTAGCTTATACAAGTACCATTATGTACTAAAAAATGCAATGTATCTATCTGCAGCACTAAAGATAACACGAGGAATAGAACAGGGTGAAGTAATTTATCTAAAAGATTACTTGATTCCTAATTTGCATAAACATTGCAATGTGTAAGTGCTGACTCAAAAGAATTGAGAAGCCTTTGAAAATATTCTGTGAATGTAAAAGAAGCCCAGTGAAAATGTAAAGTATTGACGCTAGCTAAGGTATTTTAGAGAATGTATTAGACAGGAAGGATCCTAAAGAGATGATCTAAGAGATTGTAGATCATTTGCTGGCCTTTACTCTGAGGCCAGTAATTCTCCCGTCTTGCCTCCCCTGCAAATTTCCCAGTAATTCCATAGTGAATAACCTGTAGTAGTTCATGAAGACGCTTCCAGGTTGCAGCTTGACACTATATAGTCATAAAATCTAAGATGTTTAAAATGTGCAGACGAGGCATTTGTGAATACATCGTAAAAACACTCAGTTAAGGTCTATACTGAAAGGATTATCCAGCTGTTCTGATGTTTGCATTATTTTTATTAAACAGTCAGGGTAGTAAAAGCTGGAATCAGACCTCTTCCTTCCCAAGAGAGACCCTCTCCCCTAATCATCTGGCCAGATGTTAAAACAATCTTCCATTGTCTTTTACCATTCCAAGCAAAGTGTATTACTTCTTCGGTACCATCCCTGGAACACACTTTCAACTGACGGTAACATCCTACTCCTACCAAAAAAAAAAATAAAAAAAAATGAGATCAGGTCCCCACTATCATTTGGGTAAAAGTGAGATAAGGTTTTTCTAGTCATGCATACCAGCCTGATCCTTCTTCAGTTCTGGTGGAGTGCAGATCAAAGACAATAAGAATTGCAGAAGGAAAGGACAAAAGCAGAACTTTGGGTGCCTACTTCAGAGCCAAAAAAAATAAGTATCTTTACTCTATAGGTTGATAGTTGAGCAGAGATTGATTTGTGTGGGGATTTACCTCTAAGAATATTGAACCCTATAATATCATTAGAGTCTAATGAGAGTAATGCAAAGATCACTGTTTCTCATATGTGATATACTGTCTGTCTTACGTGGTGTTAGGCTTCACATACAAACAGAAGACAAAAAGTTTGCTCCTATATTCAAATGTTCACGCTGAAACTCGTATTTTCAGCATTGGTCAGGAAACTGCAGCTTCAGAAGGCTATGAATATAAAATAGTTTTTCAAGTGATCCAACTTCTATCACAGCTCTTCCACTGAGTCACTAAGAAAAAATCTGTTTATCATAACCTCCTGACTTCATTGTAAGAAGAAAAAGAATTATTGTTCAGGATTATCACTGTCAAGTAATACAAAATATCTGCTCTCAGGCTTTTTACAAAATATTTACTGTCACTATGTTTCCCAAAATTTCTTTGTTTTATTGCTTTGGGTTTTTTGGTATTGTTTCTGTTTAACGAAATAAAAGCCATTCTATGGTACATTAACTACTTATAATACTTTAAATCTTAATATAATGATTTTTGTACTACACTAATTTAGTCATTAAGAGTGAGAATGGAGATCATGGCTGACAACATTCAAACTTCTACTTCCTTGATTAACGTCTGACAGAAAAATTAAAACCAGACAGTTTGACTTGTTTCCCCCATGGGAATGCTACATACATGAACAAGATTTACTAAAAAAAATGAAAATCCAACACTAAATATCTGCTTGTGGCCCAAAATCCTGAACCAGTTAAATGTCATTTATAGCATAATAGTTTTTGAGGTGAATTCTCAAGGCTTATTTACTAATAATGACAAAGTTTTATTATTTAAAAAGGAAGTTGTTTCATATATTACATTATTTTATGTGAAATATTGGTATCTAGACTTGGAAATAAATGTTTGCATGCATTGCGTACAGTGTTGGTTGGAAGAGCACCTGATGTCATGATGATCTGTGCAAAGCATTTGATACTGTCACACAAGACATTCCTATCTCTAAATTGCAAACACATGGATTTGTTAGATGGACCACTTGTTGGATAAGGAATTGGCTGGATGGTTGCACTCAAGGAGTTGCAGTCAACAGCTCAAATATCCAAGGGGAGACTAGTAATCAGTCGTGTCCTTCAAGATTCAGTGTTGGGAATGGTGTTAACATCTTTGTCAGCAATATGGACAGTGGGATCAAGTGCACCCTCAGCAAGCCTGCAGATGACGCTAAGCTGAGTGATGTGGTTGTCAGGCTGGATGGAAGACCTCTCAACCAGAGGGACCTTGACAGGCTTGAGAGGTGGGCCTCTGTGAACGTCTAGAAGTTCAAGAATGCCAAGTGCAAGGTCCTGCAACTGGGTTGGGGCAATCGCAAGTATCAGTACAGGCTGGGAGATGAAGAGATTGAAAGCAGCCCTGTGGAGATGCACTTGGAGGTATTGGCTGAGAGGAAGCTCAACATGAACCAGCAATGTTCACTTACAGCCCAGAAAGCCAATTGTACCTTGGGCTGCATCAAAAGAAGTGTGACCAATAGGTCAAGGGAGATAATTCTGCTCTGTTGAGACCCCATCTAGAGTCTCATTCAGCTCTGGAGTCCTCAGCACAGGAAAGATAGGAACCTGTTGGAGTGGATTCAGAGAACTACAAAGATGATCGGGGGCTGGAGCACCTCTCCTGTGAAGAAAGGCTGAGAGAGTTGGGGTTCCTTCAGTCTAGGGAACAGAAGGCTCTGGGGAGACCGCCATTACTTTTAAACGGGGTCTACAAGAAAGTTGGAGAGGAATTTTTTATAAAGGCATATAGCGATAGGAGAAGGCATTAAACTGAAAGATGGTAGATTTAGATTAGTTATTAGGAAGAAACTCTTTACTGTGAGGGTGGTGAGTCATTGGAACAGGTTGCTCAGAGATGTTGTGGATGACCTCTCCCTGGAAGTGTTCAAGGCCAGATTGGATAGGGTTTTGAGCAACCTGGTCAAAAGAGAGGCTGGAACTAGGTGATCTTTCAATCCAAGCCATTCTATGACACTCTGATTCTACGATTTCTCTGAATATCATTAGTAATAATTTCCATGTAAATACAATATTTTTGCACCCGTTTCTACAGAAATCAATGCTAAACCTGTTTGGCTTTATATTACTCAAGCTTACATGTAGTTTCAAGATTTTTTTTTCCCTGAAATCTTTATAATGCCACTCCACAGTTGACTTGGTTCTTCACAGTGGAAAGACTTATTTAGTCTAAGATGAGACAGGAGCAGTGACGTCTAAAGGAAAAGAGATTTAAAAAAATATAATTAATGAAATTAATTACGGTTTCTTTTAACCTGCAAAATTTGTTATTTGATAAACAAATATATCTGTGATTAGTGGGATCAATATCAACTTAGAAAGGATAGAGAGTTGTTTTCTCAAATCTTGAAGCTAACATCTTTAAAATTTTCCCACAAAAGGCCTCAATATAATTTATTTTCACTTTTATCAAATCAGGCTTCTGTCTATGCCCAAATGAGATTGTTTAACCCTTGTAAGTGAAGGATTTGGACCTGTATATTTTGCCCATTAATAAAAGATAGCTCGTCTTTCTTAATATGGGGAAAATTAAGGTATAATAAATTCACAAATGAAGTGCTGTATATTTTCCACCACAATTGAGTCCAGGATAACAGGAAAGTCATGCTATATAATTTTCAGTGTTTTAATTTCTGTGGTCCAGAGAGATTTTTATTTTTTTCTCTGCACATATTTGAAAAAAATCATTATTCTTTGTGAAAAGAGTGAAGGGTGTACTACTGTTTGTACAGATCTTTTACAACCGTGCTGTGTAACTTTTAAATTGTTCACATCAGGGATTGTCTATAGCTCTGTGCTTATATTACTTAGAATGATGAGAATTCGGTCTTGACAGGTATTTGGCACTAGCTGTAGTAAGCATGCTTTAATAATAATAATAAAGTAATGTGTAAGATACTTTAAAAAATCTACTTTGACTCATCTCAAATTTAGTAGGGCTGTATCCCTTGAGCAAGGATTTCAGAGAGTAGCCCTTGAGTTACCTCCAGGTACTTTTAATCGCTACCTGCATGGAAGGCAGACTCAAATATTGGCTGGTAACTTTTTCAATGTCTCATTTCTCTATCTCACGAGGAAAGGAAATATGAATCTCTTTTATCCTGCCTAATCCATAATGCTTAAAGGAGGAGTGATTTTTTTTTTTTTTTTTCACTCTTTAGTTTTTAATACATTAGTCACANTCAAATATTGGCTGGTAACTTTTTCAATGTCTCATTTCTCTATCTCACGAGGAAAGGAAATATGAATCTCTTTTATCCTGCCTAATCCATAATGCTTAAAGGAGGAGTGATTTTTTTTTTTTTCTCACTCTATAGTTATTAATACATTAGTCACAGAATAGTTGAAATTGGAAGTGACCTCTGGAGGTCATCTGGTCCAATTCTCTTGCTTTAGAAGGGTCATCTAGACCTGGTTGCCCAGGACTATGTCCAAATAGCTTTTTAACATCTCCAAGGGTATGCCACAACCTCTCTGAGAAATTGGCTCCAAGGCTTGCTCAGCCTCACAGTAAAAAAGTATTTCCTTATGCTAAGATGGAACCTTCCTTGTTTCCATTTGCATCCATTGCCTCTTTTCCTGCCATTGGACACCACTGAAATGTGCCTTGCTACTTCTTGATTTGCTTTTCATATGTTTAAATACATTCATAAGATCAGCCCCCTGAGATCTCACAGCTCTCTCAGACTTTCTTTATAAGACAGATGTTCCAGTCCCTTAGTCATTTTAGTGGCCCTTCACAGGACTGTATCCTGAAACGCCATGTCTCTCTCGTACTGGAGAGCCTAGAAGTAGAAACACAGTACTCCAAATGCGGTCTCACCAGTGCTGAGTAGAGGGAAAGAATCACCTCCCTCCACCTACTGATAGCACTCTTCCCAATGCAGCCCTGAATACCGTTAGCCTTCTTTGCCTTAATTGCACAGCACTGTCTCATTCAACTTGATATTCACCAGGACTCCAAGTCCTTTTTTGTAGTGCTGCTTTCTGGCTAGGTGGCCCCCAGTATATATTGGTGCATGTGGTTGTTCCTCCCTGGGGGCAGGACTCAGGTGCAATTCGCCCTTGCTGAACTTCATGAGGTCTCTGTCAGCTCATGTCTCCAGCCTTGTAAGATCCTTCTGGGCAACAGCGTGAACCTCTGGTTTATCAGCCACTCTTACCCAGTTTTGTATCATCAGCAAAGTTTCTGAGGGTAAACTGCCTCATCAAGCAGATCATTAAAGAATATTTCAAATGGGATCTATCCTAGCCTTGGCCATTGGGGTACATCTCTGGTTACCGGCCTCTGACTAGTCTTCATGACACTGATCATGACCTTTTCGACCTGGTCATTCATCCAGTTTTCAATCCACCTCCACTGTCTGCTCATCCAGCTCAAGCTTCACTAGCTTCTCTGTGAGGATCTTAAGGGAGACAATGAAAAAACCTTACCAAAGTCAAGGTAGAAAATGTCTACAGCTCTTCCCTCATCTACCAAGCCAGTCATTTTAATGTTGTAGGTTACGAGGTTAATCAAGGAATCATGATGAATCCATGCTGATTACTCTTCACATGCTTGGAAATGGTTCGCAGGATTAGTTGTTCCATTACCTTCCCAAGTATCAAAGTTAGGCTGAATGATCTGTAGTTCCCCAAGCCTATCTTTCTGCCCATTTTGAAGATAGCCGTAACATTTGCTTTTAGTCTTCAGATACCTTTCCCAAATGTCATGATCCTTCAAGATTATCAAAAATTGACTCACAATGTCACCAGTCATGCCCCTCAGCACTCATCCCATCATACTCCTGTTTACTTAAGTTTCTGTGACCTGATCCCCTCCTACCAAGGGTACATATTGATTGCCCCAGACACTTCCCCTGGTATCTAAGGCCTGGAATTCCTGAAGGCTAGGTTTACTAGTAAAGAGTGATGTTAAGAAGACATTCAGTATCTCAGCCTTCATCATGTTCTGTGTAACCAGGTCCTCTGCCTTATTTAGTTGTGTATCCACACTTCCCCTAGTCTTTCATTTATCACTTGCACACTTATATAAGCCATTCTTCTTGTCTTTAACATCACTTGCCAAACTCAGTTCCAATTGAGCTTAGTCTTTCCTAATTCCCTGTCTGCATGCTTAGACATGTCTCTGTGTTCCTCCCAGGTTACGCACCCATACTTCCACCTTCTGTATATGTCAAAAGATTAAGTTCAAACCCAAACGCAAAATAGCCTGTGTGTCAGAAAGGTCTAGGTTGCTGTTTTACTATTACTATTCAAACACATTCCTAAGTCTGACTGTCATGCTCATTTCCTCAATGCTATTGAGCATATTCCTCCTCAGACCCTGATGGACTGATGTCACTTTTTCCTGTAAGATACTGTCTACTTTGTGCTTGGAACTGGACAGAAATTCATAAAGCTAAGTTTCATTTGGAACACTAATATGTAAGGGAAGAGCATCACTCTAAAGTCAGTGAAAAGAGAAAGAGAAAATCAGTTTCAGCACTTATTTTCTCAAAACCCACAACCATTCCTAAATAACTTCCCAGCCCTGCCCAAGTAGCTAGTAAATGTGAAGGACTCCACTTCCTATAAATCCAAACTGAGCAAGTAACACATGAATTTCACAGTCTGTGTATTGATCAATGTCTGTTGCCCATTTTCAAAGTCTTTCATTTAGAAAAAGACACTGTGCAGCAAATGAATCAATTCCAATTTTTTTTGCTTTTTCTTAATTTTTTTTTGAAGTTTAACATTTACTTTCCACATATTCTATCATTCTGAGTTTGTACTTAGGTGCTCCAGTCATTTGATTACACCAAAAAAAAACAAAACACTTACTGACACTGTCAGTCCCCAAGGTTATAGAGAAAAATATTTCAAAAATTTATCCTAACTCACCTAGTGTACATGAAGTACAAAAAACCAAAAACACGCTAGTTAATTATTCTAAAGGTGTGTTGGGTTTTCTTTTTGTTTGTTTGTTTGTTTGTTTTTTATCCAGTGGTCCTGATTTGTATTACTGGAATGTTTCTCTTTTATGACACCGTCTATCGCTGTTGGGTCTTTATTTATTTATTGACTGAATATCAGGCCTACAAACACCATCAGACACTTTTAATAGGAAAGTTAGAAGATTGATTTCATTGGCATTTACCTGACACTCAGCTGTCCCATATCTATGTGTGAAAGGCCTAAAACTGCCATCAAATTGAATTATAAAAGGAAGAGAATGTAATCAGCAAGAAATGACTTCTAAAGGCTTTATTAATAGTTTGGATGGAAATCAAACTTGAGCATTTATACTGTAATCGTATTCTGTCCTCACCTTCTAGCCATTGTTAGCTTAAAGCTGGTGTTTGAAAATGTTGTATTTTAGCTGATTCCCCCACCATAATTAATTACCCTTAATCAATACCAACTCTTTGCTTTTGTCACATTGCTCCCTAAATGTACAGCAATGAAAAATACGTTCTGTAATATGATGCAGTTTCAAAAGATTTGAAGTTGGATTATACATTTTAATATAAAAAGTAAAAATCTTCCCATATGCTTGCAAGCTTGGAGGTGAACATAAATTGTCAATAGCAAAGCCAAAAGAGGTATTTGGCTAAACAAAATTCTGTATCATAATTTTTTCAAATTTGCAGTTCAATTGCTAGAAATTCTGGAGGAGGGTCTTTCTGCAGGCAGTGTTTGGAGTCAGAGAGAGAAAATAAGTATGTACATTCAAAATTCATCTTGATCATTGCTAATAAATGAGATTACAGCATTCTAATAAGTGGAGTTAGAAAGTAGTTGTGGAACTAATCAATGAAATTATATATTGTTCCATAATGGTAAGTACTAGAAGGATATAGGGGCACAAAAACTAAGGCTGTTCATTTCACTTTCTGAAAGTGACTATGAAACAAGTTCCATGCTTTGTGATATCTTTGGACAGAGTGAAGAAAAAACCCTTTGAGGCATAGATTATTGGCAGTTAAAGGAGTGTTTGGGGAAGTGTCACCATATGCTTGCCCTGTCAGTTGAACACAACAGCAGATGGATCTTTGGACTGTTCTTATGTTCACATCTTGTATTTGAAGGCAGCATGAAGAAAGCAATGAAAAAAAAAAAGGAAAAAAAGAAAAGTTACTTGTGTAATGTTAGACAGCTAATAGGTTCAATAAGAGTACATCTGAGATTTTCTGACTCCCTCTTGATCAACTGATTCATATATAAAAACAGAGTCCACTTGACTCTTTTATCTAAACATACTCACAAATCATCAAGCCATTTGTTTAACAGTCATTCTCTCACATTCCTGGAATACACAGGTAAACTTCTCAGTTAAACTTTACTGTGACAAATGTTCCGCAAAGGACAAGAGAAAAATCCCATAATACCATTTTGTATTAGGCTCTCAAATTTCTTTTATATTTCAGCACGACTTGTTGCAAACTACAAATAAAATTAAGATTAGATTCCTTACTTTCAGGGCATTTCCCACCTCTCTAGTTATTGAAAACTATGGATTTGTTTTTCCATTAGACATTTAGTTTGCACAGTGTGAGCTGTATCATTGCATAGTGTGTGGTACAGTGACCCACACATAAGCAGAATGCTATAATAACGTGCAGATATTCAGTACACCATAAGCAAGACACTTTTTGCTTTCATTTTATAAATAAAGATTAACCTTTTTTATTTCATAAGTGAAAACCATTTAGCAATAAAATGATCAGCTTTTTCAACAGCATTTTCAAAAAAAGCATCTCAAAAGTGGAAAACTGTTGATTATCTTATTAGAATGGGCAATCATCTAGAATTTTCTTTATGTTTCTTTGTTTTTTTTTTAACAACTGGTTACTGTTTCTATACATGGGAATTAAAGGAAATGATAACATCTAAGAAAAATGCATAGTTTTGCCCTAGAACTCAAATTCGTGGGAATAAACATGTTGTTCATGTCAGAATATTCTACACTGTAATCATGTATTACATATATTCTGTTTATAGGCAGTGTAAGATATTAATTGAAAACAAAAATTAAAAAACCCAGATACATTGTTTTAAAGTTCAACCATCTGTACATTGCAGATGGTAGTCAAATAGAGCTCTAAGATCTAAAATTTGTTTGCATATTTTTTTTCTAACTAGGAGAACAATCCAAAACAACAGTCATTTTACTTAAAAAAAAAAAAAAAGCAAGCAATCTAGGCCTTTTCTGTCACCAAAGTTCTCCGGTAATTAGAAAACAACTGAGGTCTCATGACAGTTCTGATTCCAGTTAAGAAACAGAAAGTTGAATGACCAAGTGGAAAAAACACGTCTTCTAAGAGGTATGGAGCAGCTAACATGAATTTTTCAAGAAAAAAAGCTCTGTCACATCAATTTAATTTCCTTCTCTAACATGACAATAACACTTGTGGATAGAGAAGTAACAAATATTTTTTTTTTTTAATACTTTTTTTGACACATGACATTCTTACGTGCAAATGAGGAATCAGTCTAGCTGAAAACAGTGTTCTGATCTATGAACTCATTGAAAATCTGAATGATTCAGTGGTTTGCTAGCAACGATGAAAAGTGATCAAGTACAATCAGACATTTGTTGTTTGCAATGTTTTTATTAACAATCACAATGATGAAATGCACTTATTCATCTCACAAATTACATCACTTTGAAAGAAATTGCTCAAATAGAGGAGAGAGAATTTGGGACTCAAAATGATCTTGAAAAAAATGATGATATATGATATGACAGATGCATGGTGTTTAACAGAGGAAAAAAAGAGCAAGGTGCTGTGACTCAGGCAAATTTATGTAGCAATCAGAAACTTTGTAAGTAGCAGCTACCCAGTAAAGGCATCAGGGTGCATCATTGAATCACAAGTTGAGAGTGAGTCAAGAACACCTTGACCTCCTAAACGAAAATGATCTGGTCTAGTTAGTAGCCAATAGACAACCAGAATAGTTGAAAGCTGAGGAGAGGAACAATTGGAAAAATTGTGAATAAACAAACATGTCCTGCACTTACTTGGACTACTTTGGCCATGGACCATGCTTCAAGCAGATGTATTCAGAAGTGAGAAAAAAGAATGATTGATCATCGATTAAGTATGTCCTACTTTGTGTCTTTTAGTCAAAAGAAATGAATACTGAGAATAGACATGGTACAGATATACAAAGACTTGGAAAGATTGATGTGAGAAAGACGACTTATAAAGTCAGGACATCCGTTTACAATCGGCAATGAATTATGGAAATAAGTGAAGTAGTCTTCATCCACAGGAAACTTCAAGAACAAACTAGAAATGATTATGGCAAAAAGTTTATCATCTAAGTTACCATGCTTGAGGACAGCAGAACACACTTGCTGATCTCTCACTCTCAATGATTCTGTGACTTCAAACTCCTTCACTAATATTTGCTTTATTGAGTGGACATCAGTGGGTTTTCATTAAATGCAGTTATTACTATTCAGTTTATTTTTTTCAGTATATCTCAACACTGCCAGTAGAAGCCATCTCTGTCAGTTACAATCAGAGGCCAGATTACCCATTTAGACTCTCCTTTCAGAGACCTTGCATGATTGAGCAATTGGGTTTTAGTTATTTTCTAAATTTATGTAAAACAAGAGACAATTGTGATCCTCTTTATTCATGCTTTTTCAAAGTAAGTCCATTCTTATCCAGTAAATCTATAAGAAAAAAACCCCTAATGTCCAAATCTCTGTTCTTTGAGAAAATGGCAGGTTGTCCTTTGTAAGCAGAAGTGATAGAATCATCAATAAAGGGAACACTTGATGAGAAAGTCACAGAACATATTAACGGCAGAAAAAAATATGATAGAAATAACAGATAAAACTTGAGGTTTTATATGCCAGCTTTTTTTGGATCATACTTTATAGTTTATTTGGAACTAATTAAGTGTTGATAATATGATGGCATAATAGAAGGGAGAGAAAGAGAGTACTGCTGTGTTGCTTTTATTTTGTAGCTAGAGATCTTAGAACAGTATGTTTCTCACAGGAACAGGCTGTCCCCATGTGTCATAAGACAAACTGGCAGGGAAAATGATCAGCCTGGCTGAACAGGGAGCTTTTGTTGGGACTTAGGAGAAAGAGGAGAGTCTACCACCTTTGGAAGAAGGGGCAGGCTACTCAAGAAGAGTATAGGGATTTAGTTAGGGCGTGTAGAAAGAATAGGGGGGCAAAAGCTCAGCTAGAACTCAGCCTGGCCACCTCTGCAAGACATAAGAAAAAGTGTTTTTACAAATATATTAATAACAAAAAAAAAGAACCAGGGAAAGTCTCCACCCTTTACTGGATGTGAGGGGGAACATTGTTACCAAGGATCAGGAAAAGGCTGAGGTTCTTCATGCCTGCTTTGCCTCAGTCTTTAATAGTCAGACCAGTTATCCTCATAGTATTCAGCCCCTGAGCTGGAAGATAGGGATGGAGATCAGAATAATCCCCTCATAATGCAGGAAATAGAAGTGAATGGCCTGCTAAGCCAATTGGACACCCATAAGTCTATGGGGCCAGATGAAATCCACCCGAGAGTGCTGAGGGAGCTGGCGGAGGAACTTGCCAAGAAGTTCTCCATCATTGATAAGCAGTCCAGGTTAATGGGGGCGTTCCCAGATGACTGGAAAGCTGCCAATGTGACGTCCATCTACAAGAAGGGCAGGAAGGAGGATCAGGGGAACAACAGGCCTGTCAGCCTGACCTCAGTACTGGGGAAGATTATGGAACAGTTCATCTTGGGGGTGATCATGCTGCAAGTGCAGAACAGGGTGATCAGGCCCAGCCAACACGGGTTTATGAAGGGCAAGTCCTGTTTAACCAACCTAATCTCTTTCTATGATCAGGTGACCTGCCCACTGGATGAGGGAAAAGCGGTGGATGTTGTCTACCGGGACTTCAGTAAGGCATTTAACACCGTTTCCCACAGCATTCTGCTGGAGAAGCTGACGGCTCATGGCTTAGACAGGTGGAATCTTTGCTGGGTTAGAAACTGGCTGGATGGCAGAGCCCAGAGAGTTGTGGTGAATGGAGTTAAATCTGGTTGGCGGCCAGTCACAAGCGGTGTCCCTCGGGGCTCAGTTTTGGGACCAGTCTTGTTTAATATCTTTATCGATGACCTGGATGAGGGGATCGAATGCACCCTCAGGAAATTTGCAGATGACACGAAACTCAGCGGGAGTGTCAATCTGCTTGAGGGTAGGATGGCTCTGCAGAGAGATTTGGATAGGCTGGAGTGATGGCCTGAGGTCAACTGGATGAGGTTTAACAAGGCCAAGTGCCGGATCATGCACTTTGGTCACAACAACCCCAAGCAGCGCTACAGGCTTGGGGAAGAGTGGCTGGAGAGCTGCCTGGCGGAAAAGGACCTCAGGGTATTGGTAGACAGCCGGCTGAACATGAGCCAGCAGTGTGCCCAGGTGGCCAAGAAGGCGAACGGCATCCTGGCCTGGATCAGAAATGGTGTGACCAGCAGGAGCAGGGAGGTGATTGTGCCCCTGTACTTAGCACTTGCGAGACCACACCTTGAGTATTGTGTCTGGTTTTGGTCACCACAGGATAAGAAGGACGTTGAGGTGCTGGAGCAGGTACAGAGAAGGGCAACGAGGCTGGTGAGAGGTCTAGAAAACATGCCTTATGAGGAGAGGCTGAGGGAACTAGGGTTGTTTAGTCTGGAGAAGAGGAGGCTGAGAGGAGACCTCATTGCTCTCTACAACTACCTAAAAGGAGGTTGTAGAGAGGCTGGTGCTGGTCGTTTTTTCCCAAATTCCTAATGATAGGACGAGAGGAAATGGCCTCAAGTTGTGCCAGGGGAGGTTTAGATTAGGTATTAGGAAGAAATTCTTTCCTGAGAGAGTAGTTAGGCACTGGAACAGGCTGCCCAGGGAGGTGGTGGAGTCGTCATCCCTGGAAGTGTTTAAGAGACGAGTAGATGTGGCACTTGAGGCTATGGTCTAGTGGTTAGGGATGCTGAGATTAAGGTTGGACTAGATGATCCTGGAGATCCTTTCCAACCATAGTGATTCTATGAGTCTATGATTCATTCATTTATTTAGCACTAGATAATTTTCCTTCTTATGGCAGGTGCTATTTTGCAGTCCCAGTAACTCTGGCCAGCAAGCAGTAGAATTAGCAATTCCAGAGCCAGCTTGCATAGTTCTTCAAGTCCTATTTCGTTTATCAACTCCCAAATCCACACCTAAGGCACAGTTCACAATTATCTCCAAATTAATTTAGTTTGTTCAGTACTTTAGCAAAAAATGAGACTGAAATACTGAAACCTCATAACAGGATACTACCTTGAATCTTCCATTGTTAGCAGGATATTTTATACTCGTGCTTAATCTTATTAGTAATTCCTAACTCCAAAGAAATTGTGTAAAGTTTTGCATAAAAATTAGACTTACACATCCCTCCTCACCAACATTTATGCTTTCTACTGCTGTGGAAGGAATTTTTAAAAAAACAAACATATAACAATCTTACTAAGACTGAGTGACCAAGCTATCTGCTCTGTGGGAGGCCTTTTCTGTAACTGCGATTGATTCCTTGTTCTAGAGGAAGGTTATTTCTAGCCTTCTCACAATTTGCAAAGGTACAACAATATAAGTGAATGTTCAGGAGCAAGGTGGTGCACTAGGGTTTTCCAGTCGTACAATTGTTGAAGTGATAAAGCTCAGGCAATTTGGAAATATTTTTACATGGATTAAAAACACCATTTTTCTTCCAAATACAGACACTGTCATCGCTTTTCTTAAAAAAAAACCCACCACAAAACAAACACAACAAACTAAGTCTAACAAACTACACATCAAACTCAAGATAAAAGCTCTGGATTTCCTATTGACAAAAAAAATCCTGAAAGCTCACTGAGAAGTCCTAAATTGAGGAACTCTTGGAGTAATTGGGCTTTAACTTTTGTATGAAAACATGGTTACTTCTGGGGCTCCTTATTTCACCACACATAAGTAGATGCTTACATGTTCTTATGCAGGTTTGCATTATAAGTTCCTCTGTCCTCTTGTTCTGTATGTTAAAACATCTTATTAGATTTTAAACCCCATGGAGAAGAGCTTGTACAGCACAAAGAGTACAGAAAATCTTGCTATAGGTTTTAAAATGCTGAGTTTGAAATCATAGGTACTTGATGTAAACCCAGATTAACACATTCCAGTTAATATTTGACTTTACAGTAAATAAAAATAAACATTGATCCATTCTAGGAGTAATATTCATAAACATTGGATGAACTTTTAATTCATAACACGTTTAAAAATTCTATGAAAAAAACCCAAACCAATATCACATGAGCTTTAGTAGATAATGCATCCAGTATATTACATAGTTAAAAGCTATGGTCTTCTTTATTTGTCATCTGAGAATTTAATATACTTAATCATTAGTAGAAAAGCTCTACAAAGGGATATGGACAGGATGGATTGAGGTGTTGAGGCCAACATTGTGAGGTTCAAAAATGACAAGTGCCAGGTTCTGCAACAGTACATGCTTGGGGAAGAGTGTTTGGAAAGCTGCCTGGTGGAAGAACCTGGGTGTGTTGTTTGGCAGCTGGCTGAATGTGAGACAGCAATGTATCCATGTGGCCAAGAAGGTGCCACAGAGGCACCCACAAAACAAACATCAGCCGCTATCCAAAAATAGAATTTATTGCAACCAGGGTTGCCAGCACTCCTTTTGACTAAACACAAGTTCGGATGTCTGTTGGGCAATAACTACTACACAACTAATTCCTAACTTTAAGGAATGACAAACCAAAATGGGCAACACTCACTCATAAAAGGGGAAGCCTCCCACACCAGAGTGCCCAAGATACCACTCACCCAAAGTGGGGGCAAGGCTCACTCAATCCACGGAGACTCCCTTGATCTGTGGAAGTATCCTTGGATGACATGCCCAAGGGGAGGATCCGACTGCTACAACCTGCTGCTCTGCAAAGAACCAAGTCACCTGGCTCTCAGGCAGGACCCCATTTATGCCCTAGTCGAAGGTGCACTGTGGTCATTCTCATTGGCTGAAGGACAGGCCCGGACAAAATACAAAAAAGCCCACACCCTGAGCCTGTTTGCTAAGGGGTCCAGACCCTNCAAAAAAGCCCACACCCTGAGCCTGTTTGCTAAGGGGTCCAGACCCTGTTGCGCCTGTTAAGAATCACGAGGTGCAACTGAATGGCCGAGGCCTCAAACTGCTTGGGTCGAGGTGCCAAACTGCTCAGCACAGCCCGTGTGTTTTGTCTGTGGGGGAGGCTGTACCTGCCACAGAAGACCGACAGCATCCTGGTTTGTACCAGAAATGATGTGTCCAACAGGAGTAGGGAAGCTATCCTGCCTCCGGACTTGGCATTGGTGAGGCCACAGCTTGAGTATTGTGTTCAATTTTGGGCGCCGCAGACGTGCTGGAGTGAGTTCAGAGAAGAGCAGCAAAGCTGGTGAGGGGGTCTGAAGAGCATGTCTTATGACAAACAGCTGAGGGAACTGGTGTTATTTAGCCTGGAGAAAGCTGAGGGGAGACTTTATTGCTCTCTGCAGCTACTGAAAGGAGGTTGTAATGAGGTGGATTTCAGCCTCTTCTCCAAAGTAACAAGCAACAGGATAAGGAGAAATGGTGTCAAGTTGTTTCAGGGAAGGTTTAGATTGGATACTAGGAAAAAATTCTTCACCAAAAGAGTTGTCAAGTACTGGAACAGGCTGCCCAGGGAAGTGTTTGACTCACCATCCCTGGAGATATTTAAAAGATGTGTGGAGGAGGTATTTGAAAGATGTGGCATTTAGGCACATGGCTTAGTGGTGGGCTTGACAGTATTGTTTGCAGTTGGACTCAATGATCTTAAAGAAGTTTTCCAACCTAAATGTTTGTATGATTTCATTAACAAGTATTCTAAATGCTAGTTAATTTGATCTGCCTTGATAACCAGTGACTCAAGAAAGTGCTTAGGTTACAATCATGTCAGGTTTTTCCAGAATAATAGTTTTGAGTGGATCTGTCTGGATGTGGTGAATTTTTAGTGATGGAACAGGAAAGAGCAGAACCTGCATGGGCAACACCAGAGGTGTAGACATCTGCCAACAGAAAATTAAACAGGACTACTAAAATTAATGGAGCAGAAAAAGGTTAGAATAAGATTAGAAAAAAAAAAAAAAAAAGAAAAAAAAACCAAAGATCAGGAAAAAAGAAATTACAATGAACTGGGAATATAATAAATAAAAGAGCAAGATAGTCAGAGAGAAAATATGCAAAAAGTAAAAAATCGGGGAAGACAGAAACCAGAATCTGAAACGCAATGATGCTATACATATATCAAAGGCTTTGCAAATATCCAGATTTCTCACATTTAGAGAAGCAGAAGGTAGACTCCAAGGAGGATGGAATGACCTAAGACTATTACAGGTACCAGAACAGAGTAGTTTTATGGCTGGGAACATTTTGTCAGGATAAATAGAGAAGCTTGTCACTCAGGAGGGTCTAGTGAGGAGATAAATCATCTTTGGGATCCCATATACAGACGGTCCTCCATGTGAAAAGGTCTTACCTGGAACCCTGTCTTGAAATTTTAAAAAGTTAAAAAATTGTCCCTGTATACTCTACATCAGTTTATGGGATTTTTTTTTTTCCTAGCATGATTAATTTCATACTTAATCATACTTCACCGTATACTGTGGATCAACTAACTGTTCCAGCAAAAGTTTGTAACACAGATTTCTTCTGAGAGTGTTTCTTCTTTTAAGTGTTATCTTCACTTGAACAAAACAACAGAACAATAGGAATTTTGCTTGCTGACAGGGCCCTGAGGTTATTTATCTTCCAGAGAGAATTCTGCCTCATAAAATGTACTGCCTTCAGTCCAGCAAAGTACTAATTTTTATTCTGATAATACTAAGATTTCCTATGAACAATTCAATACTTCATTACTGTTATACTCAAAATCTTGTTTATATGCAAAGAGGAACCATACATTTTATAACTGTAAAAATATGTACATAAAGCCAAGAATTTATTGTTAGTATGACTGATATCTTAATAGCATAATTTAAGAATTATGATTCTAGATTTAACAGTTACAGAAGAAAAAAAAGTAAAGAAAAAAAATGCAGTTAAAACTGTCATACATGTCTTCATTTCTGCTCCTTCTACTGGAGTTACGCTCACCCGCCCACTGATCCTTTGTGCTCTAAGAACAAGAGGGTTCATGTTGGTGCTGGGAAGGGATATGAGTTATGCAGTCTTCAGTGTCTGGAATCCTTTGCTGGCAGGATTATGATGCTGAAGTTAGTCATTGCTTCTTCTTTGTCTAGGATCCACTTTGGGTTATTCTTCATATGTTTTGTAACACACTTCACACATTTCCACTTTTTCACTGATCTTCAGTTCCATATTACATGAGAATTTACCTTATAGGGTGCCTTTTACATATGTTAAATACTGCATTGTCGTTGTCACTTCGAAAACACATTTTATCCAGATCTATATTTCTGTAAGCGACCATGAGTGAGCAGTGTGTAGCCGCAGGGTCTCCATGGCCACCCTGTGCTCCATCTCTGACCATCCCTTGTACGTGCATCTCTAAACAGCATTTACAAGGTCTCTGCAGTTGTATCAGGGCTGTGTTTCCCTACACTATGTCTTTGTGTTAGCCGTTAATACTTTGCTCTGTGCACAGTAACTGCCTGTTGCTGTTAACTACTTAAAACTGTGCTTTTATCATTCAAATATAAACAAAAATAAATGCATCTAGTTGTGGATACCTAGTCAATTAGAGAAACTACTGTCAGACCTAAAGCAAGAAAAATGAAGCTGCAGGCAGGTCAAGAAAAGTTGATACAGAATAGGGTTGACAAAACTCTCTCCTGAGGCCTTGCAAACTCAGCACAGTGCTCATGGTCCGTTACTAGCAATGGCAATGCCATGCTGCAGGGCTGTAGGTTTACCTTACGCAGACAGCCAACAGCAGGGATCTAGAGATGATCCCCAGGCACTAAGCTCTCTGACTAAAGCATGTGCTTCAGTCTAAGCATATAAAGCAATGTTAGTTATTTCAGTTATAGCAGTGGTATTCTCTGACATCATGCCACTTCTTGAGTACCTCACTAAATACTGCTATAATATCAATGAATACTGTTTCATTGCTGTAATTGAAAACAGGAGTTTAGATTTAAGCATTTTCTTTAAAGATTTTTTAAAGTAAAAGTAAAATGCTCAGTATAATATAGCATTAAAAATGATGGAAGAGAATATCCTCACATCTTCTCATGACTGCAGGATTACAGTACTGATTTTTGTGAGCATGTTAAATACTGTTGATTGATGGTGGAAAAACAGTTTTCAGGATACAAAGAACTTTTCCCTTTTTTGAAAGAAGATTTATTTTTAAATGAAATTTTGGAACAATATTTTTCCAACCCTTTGAAGTGAACCTTTCTTTTCTGTTCTGTTTATATACTCTGAGCATCTCTTGGTCTAATAGGGTTGTTTTTGCTCCTAAAAATTAGAAGGGAAAAGCTAAAGTACAAGTAACTACAAATTAAAAAGTATTAGAGAAGTAAAAATTGTTAGAAACATCATGACCTTTTTTTCTCTAATAAATAGAAACATAATCTGTTTTAAAATATATTGAAAAACATTTAGTCAAAAAATTACACGTTATAATGTTGTTCTCAAGTTCTCTGAAAAAACAAAACATTTCTCATTAAGCAATTTGCTGCTCAAATGATGGACAGTACTTCAAACAATGTAAAACATTAAGGCCATTACAACTAACGGACTTCATTTACATAGAATACTTATGATATTTAAGAAATAGAGTGTCTTACCTGAACATTTACTTTTTGATGGAAGTATAAAATATATTGAAGTGTATAGGTGTGTATAAACACATAAATGCTTAATATGCATATGTGAAGTGGGAGGAGGACGGAAGAGAGAGTTCATACAGACTACACAAGCCTTTTTGAGAAGCTTTTCAATCTTTCCAGAAAAGAATTCAAAATATTTTTAAATCAGAGTTGTTTTATTGTCATAAAACAATGGGGAGGAGCAGTTTAAATTCTTCTCTTCATATCCTACATATACGGGAAAGATTAAAATAAGTGATTACAAGCAACACAAAATATTTAGGAAAACGCAAAGTAGCAGAAGTAGTCACAATAAGTAGAGTGTACGAATTATTTTATTTTCTGTTTAAAAATTGTCTGGTAAGTTGCCCTTAAATTTTAACCAATTTAGAGTATAGAGCTGCTTGTATAGAATTGGCTGCTGTTTAAGGGGAGACTTAAAAAAATAAGATGATTAACTACCAGCAGCAACATACACTGCTGTCCATGGCAAGTCTAATGCAAGTGCCAGAGAGTACTTTGAAGAATGACAAGGAGTTCTGTTGCATTCGCTTAGGAAGAGTAATTAGACAGTTCCACTTAGCTCATGGAAAAATTCTGTGTACCTTGCAATACATGATTTAAATAAGCTCATAAAAGAGTCTACTAAGCAGTTGTCGACAGTAAGCAGAATGTAGTTTTCAGCGAGTTATGTTTCGTTTGCCTATTTCTACATTCCCTGCATGACTGAAAGATACATAAACTCAAGTTTATTATGGTGCATATTGAGCACGACTTTACAAACGGACTAACACAAAAACACTGACAAATACTTGCAAGCTAAGAGAATTTGCCTGGAGTCTAGCTTATATTAGATTGACATTAGATGAGATAAAAGTTATGTAAAACCTTCTAGAGCAAGAGAATAAACATGCAGTTTAAAACAGAATCTGACAGCTGTTTTACTTCTAGATTTTGAAAACTTCCGTTAAGTAATATATCATTTGTGCTGCATGCTATTTTATCTCAACTTTTTAAAGACAAATTCTAGCTAGAATCTTCTGAGATATTTTAGTAGTTAAACTGTATATTTATGTCAGAAACTAATCCAGCGTCTGTCATTCAGGGTAAGTATCCTAATAGTAAGCAAGTGAAAATGCTCAGTGATGACATGGTTTAAAAGATGCCACATGTTGAAGTAGCTGGATTGAGTACTAGTCCTGTAATAAAATTTTGATTCATAACTAGATGTACATCCACAAATATTCAGTATTTGGATGCATGGATCTTATCACACACTTATGGCAGTAGTACTCCAAAATCCTTGGTCATTTTAGGAGTCATAAAATGTAAGAGAGAAAGATAGCTTACTCTCTAACAAACAGATATTCCCACCTTTTTTCTCCAGATCTGTCTCTTCAACCCTACTTGAAACATTTCCTGAAGTGATCTGTATCTTGACTGTTGTTAAAGGTCACTTAATTATATTTCAGATCCTCCCATTGGCGATACACTAAGTTTCCATATTATTTCACATGTGTCATCAGACTGCTATCAAAATATCTTTTTAATACAATACAGCTTGTCCATAGATATATGCTAGCTTTTATGAACCTATTTGTGTATTTTATTTCCTCAGCTATAATCCTACTATGACAGAGGCTCATAGAATGGTATAAATGCATGATTCAGCTGGTTTGATCATATGTTCCAGCCATAGGCTATAGCACCCAGTGCACCATGGTTGTCACTTAAAATGGATCTGAGAGCATAGGTGAAAGAGCAAGCTGACATCTCACTATTTCCTTTTTCAGTTCTCTTATCAGATAATTTTCCGATAATAGGTCTCCTTCAATTCAACAAATATTGGCTGCTGTTTCTTGATGAACAGGGAATTTGCATAAGTGAATGAGGGGAGCCCAGAGAACACACAACAATACTGTAGGACCAGCCACTACCAGTCTGTACTGATCAATATGTACACCTACCTAAAAGAAATATAACAGCTTATAGCAGAAAAGAGCTGCAAGAACCAGTGAGACATAACATGCATTGCTGGGACCTTGCTAATGAGGTAGTTTTTGCAACTTTCTCATCCAAGAAGCAGTGGATGCTATGAAACTGCAGTCTGAGTTCCAAAACGTCCTTAAATTTGGACATAAAAGTTTTATGAACATTGAGTTATTTGTTTGTTGTTTTTTTTATTTACAGCCAATTTAATTAACACTCTGAGTTAGTAATCAAAATAATCTACTCACTTGTTTTTAAAGTCTCTGTACCAGAAAATCACTGCTACAAAGATGGAAGAAAGGTTACCCAAAAGCATTATGTACTAGATAACATCCACGGTCACTCAGGCTTCTTGGCCACCTTTCAGGATGGTACTAATGTTTAATTCACACATTGAACTCAAACTCTATAGCATTTGAAACCCCTTTCTCTCCTAAATTCAGAGTATTGCAATGCAAGTACACTATGTCTGACGAAGGAGGCAAACCCAGATTTCCAAGTGATATCTCACAAGTTTACTCCTTTCATTTTTCTTCACTGCCTTCAGTCACAGAAGCAGCCTGAGTGCCTGGTGCACATTAGTCTTCCTGGTGATTTTCTCTTCAAGGTGTGCGTGCCAAAGCAGCACTTCAGTAAGATATATTAAAAGTTTCTCATTTTATCAATAATGTTGCCCAAAGAGTGTACTGGCAAACATACTACCTTCTTTAGTTCTTTTAGCAGATGTAGTTGCCATTTGCTGTTATATTTTTGTCTGCACTTTAGCATTTTATCCAGTAGAGTGTGGTGAAAAGAGACTAGGCTGCAAGGTTTAAGAAAATGATTTATTTGAACTTCACTCACAGGTTTAACTGCAAAGCTCAAGCAAAAAAAATTGTTTGAACTTCACTCAGGTTTAATATGCCACTAATGCAGGTTTCCACAAATAAAATACTACTACAACTTAAAAATCAGAATACACTGTAACAAACTAGAAAGTGTGTTATTATACATTTTTTTTAGCTAATCATACATTGTTGCAATTATAGAATGTGCTAAGTATTTGCTTACCACACCAGATAAGGGCTCTCAATCCTGGAAAAGTTTCCTTGACTGATGTCACTACCAAGGGAGTAAGGCAGAGAACTCAGAATGAATCTTCAGCTGCACAAGTTTTTTGGACAGAGTGAGATTGCAGTTTTCAATAGCTGACAATAGAAAGTGAAACAGTTTACAGGAAATTTAATTTTTTTAAGTAACATGAAATAATGGTTGAGAGAGTTTTAAAGCATGTGCAATAAGTGTGGCAAGTGGGATTACGTCATAGTGATAGTTTACATGATGTACTGAGAAAATAAATACAATGTTTAAAGAATACTGTGACTACATTTGGTTTGCCCAGAGTTAAACATGAGTGAAATAAGTTAAGCTAACAAGTATTTTACTGTTATTTTCATTATTATTACTGCTTTACTTACAAAAACTATTGTTTCGGTCAACTCTATATAATGTAAAATCTGATGAGACACTAAATTGTGTTATTGAGGCCTGTTGGATTTGCTCAGTGGTATCCAATGCAGCAACAACAGCAGAGGAAGAGGAACATTAGTATAAATTAACCACTTCTTTTCCTTTTTGGTAGGCACAGGAAAGAAAAACTGAAAGATATATATATCTCAAGTGAAGAAATGATTGACGTAATCCTGTATTATGTTTAGTCAGCTAAGATTTCAAGAAAGTTGGAATATATTTTTCAAGATTTTGCTTCAAACAGAGATTATCTCACAAATATTTTGATTTTGCCATACTAGTTTCTTCTCCCAGTCTTTTTAACTTTCTTAAATGAAAGGCATCTCTTCAGATGTGCTTGTGTGATAAGGATCCGTGGTGAGGAAAACACATCTTACGTTTTTAATAAGGGATTATCTTCATGGAATTGTCTGTTTTTCAGGGATCAGGATTAATTTCCTGTCAAATATATCATACAGGCATTAATAGTAGTGCCTATATAGTCCTGTTTCTTAGTTCCTCTGCACAGGAATTTTCCACATTAGAGATTAACTGTGGCATCCAACCACAATTTAGAGACATTTTTGCATGTCTTAATTAATACAATTTATAGTTCTAAGGATTCACTTTGAATTGTGATTTGGATAAAGGCCTCACTTTTTTTTTTCCCTGCCTAAATCATAGTTTAGTTAGACACTTGGCAACTTTTCATGTTGTTGCTGAACTTTACAATCAGATTTCATGTAGCTTCCTCTAAGTTTTGGAGACTGGACTAGAAATGTAGTTTGTTTCCTTAAGAATTTTTTTTTTTTTTTAAGGAGATACAGTTTTTTTAGTTCATTACAGGTTACAGAACCAAAATGTTGCTGTACTATTTCCTATGAACCATAATTTCACAGTGACATAGCTGATATCTTCTGAATAAATCTGAATGATCTAATCTCATGTTAGCAGTTCTTATTTTTCCCTCATAACATGAGATTACAAACTTTATATACATATATATGGATGTCGTGTGTCCTTCTCTCTTTCTGTATATACACACACAAAAATCTGTTTATTATACCTACATGTGAGTGCACATATGCATATATTGTAGGCATATACATTTGAATGACAACCATGTGCTTTTTTTTCTTCTTTGCCTGGATAAATATTTTCTTCTACCTCCTAACAAAACATTTCTTTTTCTCATTGTCATATTTCTGACACTCATTTGGTTTTGGCAAGATACAGAGATGGCTACATCAAATGAATGCAGGAATTTAGACATCTAGACACTTTGAGGCTGATCGTTTCCTTCTAGATCTGCAAACTGAACAATGTATTCCAGTGGAATGGACATTTCTATGAATACCTCTTCATTCCAAGAGAATGCACAAGAGGACATCAGTCAGGCCTTTAAGGAAACTAAATTATTTGATGAAAGACTCTTACTTCAGTGTTGTTGAACTTGTGGAAAATATTGAAACTCAGGGAAAAGAGGTGTGACAACATTTTTCTAAGAATAATACATTTTGTTTCTGTCATGCAGCTGTGGTATAATCTGATAATACAGGTTATTCATTCAGCACCTTAGATGTATCTAATATAATAACACAACAGTAAGTGCATTCTTACCATCTACTTACATAGTAGCTACTGTCTGAACAATTGAAAGTAATGGGCATAAGATAAAGGCTATGTACATGTATTCTCAAGAAAGTCTTTGCAAAAGAGTGTTCTCCAAGTTAGTTTTAAAACAAATGATGAAGTACAAACTGGTTAATGGAATAGGAAGGTAAGAATTAAAATATTAGGAAAATAAATAATAATTAGTGAAAAATCAAGCTCACAAAAAGGAAAGTTAATCGATTAATAAATACTGGTGGGCAATAATCTATACTCATTTCAGGGCTTAAAATTTACTAGATTTATGAAGGACTCTTAGCCCACCACTGTTCTTAAGAATGATTTGTCCTGCAAACATAATTTTGATAGTTTGGGGATTACTGTCTGTCTTTCATGGAGTAACTTATAGACCTTTTGAGATTAACTTCTGAACCTTTTGATTATAACAGAGTTCCATTTTATGATACTTAATGTTGGAAATCTGTCTCTCTTTAAATGTTGGACCTTACATGCTCTAAAAGCCATATAGGCACTGAATAGTGATACCGAATATCATTATCACTCTAAAATGGGGCAGTTTTCCTGAGGCAAAATACATTCCACTGGCTCCAAAACCTCTATTTGAAGATAAAATGATACCTTAAGATTGTGTCCAAATCAGAATTGCTAGATTATTTTTTTCCCCTTTAGACATAACATACTTACTAGCCTTTGTGTAGAGATAGAAATGGATAACAATATTTGAAACTGTTTGGATCTCATGTGTGAAATGGATACATGGGATTAAGCTGATGCAAAAATCAAAATCATGAGTTGATTTCTTCTAAATTTATAGTCTATATAGACTGCAGGGATGAGAGTCCTTTTGTGGCTTGGGTGAGAAATTACCCTATTTTTGTCATAGGCATCACAGAAACAGAATATTCTGTTTGTTGTGACTATTTTCCTCCATTGCCTTTTGTTCTGCTAGTTTAGCTTAGTGGTGCTGTCAGCACCACTACAATCACCAGCTCTGGCAACTCTGTCACCAACACATGGACCATAATAGCAGTTTCTCATGTGGAACTGATGTCAGATAGCTAATAATTTGCCTGAGCACATTTTTTTTTTTTTAGTAGTGTTTATTGGCCTGCCTCCTGGAAATCCAACTCACTTTTGCCACCTCTTGAAATAGTTTTAGGCACTCTACTTTGACATATAAATCAGGTACCAGTCCAATATAATTGATCCTGTGGGAGCGTTACTTGAATGAAGAATATTTGACTGTGACAACACTGATTCCTGTTTTGAAAGATTATGCCACATGGGCACCGAGAATGTATATGTGCAAGAGCCCAAAATGCTTACTGGAACAGCTCTAAATAGTCTACATTATTCAGCCACACAAGAGAATGGGAATTACAACTACAAAGTGCACATTTACTTTCATTTGGATTCAGATGCCTATTTTCTTCTTGAAAGGCTATTTTAATCTCCTCAAAAGCTGTTCAAGCTTCTCCGTTGCTCCATGGGACTTCATCATCAATCATGACACTCTGAAATGGCACACTGCCATAAGGGCAGAATAGCTGGTGCTACACTGTCAACAAAAACAATTGGCTTGACTAGTTTTCCATTAGGATATGGCTAGACCCAGACCTCCATTTTTTAAGCTGATGTTTGGGCCAAACTATTTAGCAGCGGGATCAAAATAGTAATGTACTGCAAATCCTCTAGTGTGTGTACCGTCTACATATAATCTTTAGCAAAGAGTAGGTCACAAGTAAGCGGCGCTACAATCTTTGACTTAGTTCACTCTCTGTAGCCAGAAGATTCCATCATTATTAAAATGCAGTTTCCTGTGTTATTGACTCAAAATCAAGAGCTGCTATAGAAAAGATGCTTAAAGTAATCCAATAAGGACCTGTTTTAAAAACCAAAACAAAGAAACTACCCTAACTCTCCCTCTCCAAAAATCAAACCATATCAAAATCAAAACTTCCATCTCTCCATTTTCAACCGTGAAAGTTCTAACAGTCTACTTCAGCTCAGGACCCTCCTCATCATACCATCAACAAAGACCTTAAAAAAATTTGTGCAGAAGTCTCTAGGGACCTTCATGATAACAAAGACTCTAACCAGGATCTAAGTCTACCCTCTGACCTTTTCTTTAAGCAGCTCGTCTGCAAAAATTGTATCAAATTCTCTGTTCAGACTGAAAACTTACAGTTTTGCTTGTAACACTATTTTTTGTATAATACAAAAAAAAAAAAAAATGAAATATTTATTCATGTATTCATATCTTTATGTATAACTATAGCAGTAAAAATCAAAGACTTTTGTGCATGCTACCAATCAAACTACTGGCACTAGCCAAAATTGCAAGCCATGCTAATGATCTGCATGTCAGTTGCTTATGGTAGTTCCACCAGCAACACGGGCGTGATATCATATGCCAGAAGCCTTGTGAAATCTTACAAAGCCTTCTAATCTAGTAAACTGAATTATGTAAGGGAACATACATAAAGAACGAACTAAACCCACAGACACACTGGATTATGTCTAAACAAACATCTGGGAGTGCGGAGGCCTCTCACAGCAAAGTCTCCAACAGCAGAGTTTAGGATTTTTTACTTATTTGTGGAAATCAGCAATATGAATATAACTGTTAAAATGCCTTCAGATTATCCTTAAAGGCAAAATATTTTACATATTGAAAACTCTTCTAGGACAAGAGGATGAAAGGGAAGAAAATGGAAGGAAAATAAGGGTTAGGAATACAGACCTCTTTCTTATTTTTCTCCCAATACAGCGTGTTTCAAAGGGCTTAATTTGGTTTCTGCTAAAGCTTCTCCATTTCCTAAACTATGAATTCAGAAAGTGCAAGCTGCTGTTTTTATTGACGTTCATTCTGAGTTTAAATCTAATAGTTTATATAGCTTATCATTAATGATTTACATATTTCAACAGGATCACTTACTCTTCTTAAATACTGCTCCCTCATTTTTTATTAAAAAGGACATTTTAACAAATTAGTGTTTAGCATCAAAATCTTATTCTCTTGCAATGTGAAAAAAAAAAAAAAAGAAAGTTCCAACAAGAAGTGATTTCTATGGAAATGGTGAATCCCTCCAGTACAGCTGTCCTATTGTCCTGGTTTCAGCTGGGATAGTGTTGGAATCAGAAAACACAAAACATTTGGAAGCAGAAAACACAAACCATCAAAACTCATCACTGTTGATAAACATATAGTGTCTAAAGCAGACCCTGAGGCCGGGTGGAGATCCCATGTTCCTTGTGCCAACACTGAATGCGGAGTGAGACCAGGCGTGATCCAGATCCCCATTCTCCAGCTTATCTCAGTAGTTAACTGTTGTCGGCCAAAGAGAATGTGACAATGGCCTGTTCCCAGCAGAAGCAATCAAGGCTGGAAAGCTCATCATGACATGTTCTGTGCATCTAATAAGCACGCTTAACAGTTTGCCTACAGTCACATCCCCACGCTTTACACATTGATAGAAAACTTTGCACATTAATAGGAAACTGAAGTATAAATGTGGGTCCTATTTCAGACCTGGGTCGTGGGACCAGAATTCAATACCAAATCCTAGGGATAGACTGACTGGTTTGTCCTCCCCACCCTCCCCAGAAGGGATGCCTTTTGGTAAGATTTGTGCCTCCCCTATGCTGAGTGTTGTATTACTTGTATTTTGAGCTATGTAATGATTTCTGCAGCTTAATATATATATCGCCAGCAATCTTAAAAAGTCTGTGTATGTTTCAAACCGTGTTATTCGTGAATCCAATTGCTTAATGCCACCAGACCTACAGTATAGACTGTTCGTGTATCTGGTATTGGATCTATAATCATGGGAAAACTGTGTCATTCCCACATCCAATTGCTCCCTCTCAGGGAACCAGACCAAGAGCGTACAGGCTGTCCATGTTGGACCTATAGACATAGTGACTATGCTATTTATGAATCTTGATTACTAATCGGACCTAAGTGTGGTCTGCAGTCAGACCTATAGTGACATTGGTGTACCTCTTAAGAGATCAGTCCA
>VWZK01002125.1:245-24553 GCA_013396935.1 Baryphthengus martii
TTTCTCTTTGCCTTTCAGCGATCACGTTCACTAACGAATTTCTTCTGCATTATACCACTTTGCAGATGTAGAGAGCAGCTACAATTTACAGCCGGGGTGAGGAGTATGTAGGCTGACAGAGGCTTTCAGATAAGTCCATGCAAAGGACTATAAGAACATTTTCTTCTCTTCTGTTTTTCTTCTGTCTCTGCATGCCAGAGATCCCCAGCATGAGACTTCTTACTCCCTGTACAGGAGAACACACAGGGCACACAGTATGTTCATACACCTATGCCCTGCAACACATGGAGGCATGCACATTTGCTTTAGTCCTGGACTTCTGCTGTCTAATCACAAAAGAGCAATTCAATATTTTTATTACATAGTGGCTGCAGGAAGTAGCATGTGAAAACTTCGGAGAAGTTCAGCAGCCATTATCCTGTTTAAAAGTAGTCTCAGTCCTTTTGTGTCTGAAATACCTGTTGACTAGAAATGACCAGTGAACATAAAAGGAACTAGCTGAGCTGTAAACCAGCCCAGGGCTCTAAACCAGCCCAGAAGGATGAGAAATGGCAAAGTGACTACGTTTGTCACATATCTATTCAATGCTACTAAAAACAAGAGCTAGCAAGTATTTGGGAAAGATGCACAGTTTTCCCTAGTGCTTCACTAGAAGACCCTACCCTTTCCCAAGGGTAAAATCTGTAATTTGAGTGAGTAACTTTTGAGTGGCCATTTACTGATTCCTTTACCAGAGTACACTACTGGGACCACTGTTGTGCAGAGAGGGGGCTAAAAAGGACACTTGGGACACAAGTCTACTGCTTAAAAGGCACTATGTTTCAGAATAAAATTGAACTCAGTTTATGTTATGAATGAATAATACTACTGGGAAAAAAAAACATGCCCTTATCTTTTTTTCTCATCAGAAGTACTGTGCTTTACAGCAGAAGCTCCCGTTGCCTTCTGAGCCACCAGATTCGCACAGTGGAAGAGGTGGCTTCCTGCTGACGGTAAACCAAGATGCTCTCCTCTGTTTTGTGGTCCAAGTACAGTCAGTATGAGCTCCACAGTGTAACTGTTTGGTCTGCCTAGTTACTGAAGAGTCAACAGAGTACAAGGAATTTTGTTTGTCAAGGCAAGCTTTCAGTTTGGCACTAAAATCTAGAATGAGGCACACAGAACAAACTGAGCAGAGAAGACTGCATCTTAAAATTCAGTTTTTCCTCCATGACTTCCTTTCTTTCTTGTCCCCCAGCTGGGACAGAGATGATGTCTGCAATGGGGTGTAAACTACTGTTTTGTAAAAGAGACTTGGAAACTCCCTGGGACTTGCGCTTCACCACACTGTGCTCATGAGCTTTCCTTGCAGTCAGCTGCTATATGCTCATCACTTCTGACACTGGCACAACTGATTTAGATCCCAGGGCTGGGGTGAAGACCCTAGATTCTGATACCTGTTTTTTAATGCATATAGGCCATATTTCTCCCCTAAGCCCTGCTATATCTATAGCAATCTATAGCAATCTATAACAATCTGCATGTGTTACTGTAAAAGCAAATACTGTCCAATAATAAGGCTTGCCTCTATCTTGTAATAAATATTTAAAATACCTTTGAGAAGGCAAAAAGCCATATCTCTCTGCAACTTAGCTGTACTACCTTTTCCCCATATTTTCATTTTGCTGAGAAGGAGGTATCTTGCATAAGACTTGTTGGTATAATTCTTAAAACTAAAGACATTCATATATTCAAACAGCTAATTTTATTTTTTAGCCTCTATTTGATATCAAAGTTAGCAGTTTGAAAGCTAGGCCTATTATGCCAATTCTATAGTAAAAAATCCAATAAACTTTCTTATCTTTATTTAGGTTTAACATCCAGTTTCACTTAGATAAAAGACTTCATAGTAAGACAATCACTGAAGCTCTCAGGAGTTTTCAAGCACCTATTTAGTTCCTATATTATTAGGGTTTTTTTGTTTGTTGTTTGGTGGTTTGTTTTTTTTATATGGTTCTAATTTGGGAGATAGCAGCATTTCAAGTCTCAGCATATTAGCTAATTCAGAAAATAAAAGACTAGGTAGAATCATATAACTGAACAGTAAGTATGCCAGATAATGTTCTGTGTTTGAACTAGAGTAACTATTTAATAGCGAACAAACCATGAACGGTGATACCTATTATGACGAAGCCCATTGATAGGGAAAGGTAAATATAACAGAATGGACTGTTCCTTGCTGAGAACGCAAGCATGTGGCACAAACAACAGGCACTGCTCAAACCAAAGTTTCTCACGGTCTGTGACATTGGCTATGCTTTGCTTTTCTTCCGGAAATTTCCTCATGTTGAGGATTGTTCTGGATCCGAGGGTCAAATGTGCCTAGAAATACGGCTTGTCTTAGAAATATTGTTGAACAGCTGCAGAGTAAGTTAGTCACATACTAGCAGTCAATTCCCCTTTGACTTGTAGCTCTAAGGCACATCAGAAATACCACGGTTTAAATAACCCCACTAATAACAAAGGAAAATACATACCACACACACACTGGAGGGCAACGACTAAACTGCAACTAATTTGCATGAAATTGTAGCTTTTCCATAGCGCCCGTATGAAAAGAAAATTCTTTTAGCATGTTTATTTTACTGATGTAAAATGTTTGGAAAAAGTATTTGGTGGAACCGGCCCAGTTATCAAGGTGGAAACATCTGATAAAGGTGTGTTGCTTTTAATTAAGCTATGGAGGCGTCTGATGGGAAGTTACCTCCCTCTTTGCTGGAGTATTTTCCATATATCCATCCAGACATTGGGAACTAAGGTCTCTAATCTGTTGCAGAGTTACTACTTCAGAAATGGGGAGAAAAGCTTCTCAAATCTGCTGCTCTGTCCTGAGTAATTTAGGAAAAGAACAACGTTCAGACAACAGCACACCTGCTATGACAAGATGGTTCATAAAATCTTTTTTTCAGACAATATAACATTAGCAAAATATGGACAGGCCTTTGACCTAATGGGTCATCCCTGTATTTGCCTGACCTATATATTCACCAATCAAGAAAAATTAATCCCTAGTCTGTCCTGTTTTGCCCAATGCTACCCAGATGGTAAATAACTCATTTAAGATAAATGCTTTTAGCATTCTGTCATTTGATTTTCCTGTTCTTTCCAGAAATCTGAAATTTTAGTCCTGCGCTTACAAGAGGTGTTTTTAGTGAAAATTGATATTCACATACAGTCATTCAGTGCCATGAGAAATAGATCTCATTGCAGAAACTTCAAATGCAATAGGGTGTAGAAACCCCAATGACCATTCACAGCAGTCTCTGCATTGTCCAACATGATTTCCCTTGAGGGTCTTTTTACCCAGACTTATGCTAAACATAAAACTTGACAACATATTGTTGCCCTAACCACATCTCTAAATCACTCTATGCTCAGGAATTATGTCTCTTCCATTTAATCTGAATCAGCAGCTGAATTATGTTTGTTCCATTTATGTGAAGCAAGAAAGACTTGTTAGGCTAATATTTTTTTAAGCATCCTTTTGAACAGGTTTTGCACAGAGGGCAGAATGACAACAAGATATTTTTGTTCAAAGAACATTAGAGAACCTAATAAATTACATCAGCCATATTTAGGTCATTTCTGCATGCAATCTGCAAAATTGCTCTTTAGAATAACTTCAGAGCAGGAATTTGTTTGTTCACTTTAACAATGTCCTAAAGGGTATGGAAAATTAACTGAGACTCCTGTCAGCTCCTATACCAAACTGAATGTTCTGCTTCTGATGTGCAGCCTGTTTTTCCTGCTGTTAGTTTGCTGCAGATGAATATGGGAGGATGTTTAGAGCGTGGAAATCACAAAGCCAAGTCAGATCTCCCAAAGCCTGTGGTGTTTGGGAGGGTTTCTTTTGTTTATCACATTAGCTGCACTTGTGTCTTCTGTCAATGGTCCTGCCAGGACAGGGAAACTCTGGACCTTACATTATGCTGCCTATGAGCCTGCAGACTTTTGTTTTTCCCGACTCACCAACGTGCCCCTGTACTGACCATAGGTATTCCAGAGAAGCGTCCTGTGTCATCTGAAAGACACTTCTGGCCCATCACTGGTGGGAGGCCATGTTTTCTGGGCTTCTAAACTTTGGGGTCTCCTTGATCCCCTAGGTGAGGCCAGCAAATGCATGAGGCTTCATCTTTGGTGCTGCAGTTCTCCTCACCATTTTTACACCCTCTTCAGCTTTCTTCTCAGTGCAAGTTCTTACCAAGATTTCAGTCCAGTAGGAAATGCTTTGTCTTCTGGTAGGGGGGTCTTGCTGCGCTGTGGTGTAGAGCAGGGACAGGAATAAGGAGCTAAGACCTCCTGACCTGGAGTTTGGCTAGGGCTCTACCCTGTGCAGTGGGGAGGGCTGTCTCAGAGTAGTTGCTGACAGCATCTCCTTATTGCCATGGTGGAGATCACAGAATCACAGAGCCACAGAAAGGCTGAGTTTGGCAGGAACCTCTGGAGGTCATCTGGTCCAACTCTTCTGCTCCAGCAGAGCTACCCCGAGCCAAATGCCCAGGTGAGATGTGAGAGTGAGCTGTAATAAATTGTTGCGAATGTTTATATTAGACAAGGTCTGCAAACTGTCTGCAATTAAAGGCAAAGAGTGGCTCCCGGACAAGTGTTAAATATCTTGCAAACAGTAACTGGATTTGCTTTCTCACTTTCCCATCATATGGGAACTGACACCATAGGTTTGTAAGCAATAAGCTCTTGCCACTCAAAGGAAAGGATTTGTCTCCTTTTCTCTTCATCTAGGATTTTATCAAGTACTTCCTACCTAAAATGATCACAGTAGAGCTAAGTTGGAACCATGGGGTTTAGTCTGCTAAAAGAGCTGATTTTAGTTCTTCAAAGTTAAATCTTACTTAAGCTACCGAGAATGCTGATCATCTTTGAAGTCAAGCTCCAAAATCAATAGCTTATTTCAAGAATCTAAAATAATATCCAGACACTTTTATGTCTAAAATATAATCTTTGGTTTTGAGAGAGAAGTTTTTTAAAGACAAAATTAATAAGTGCAGTTATCTAGGGGGTCCCATAGCACAAAACAGATTACAAGCTTAAACTTGACACTGTTTTTCCTCTTTTGAGGCCAAAGAAAATCAGGCATGAAGCAGTAGAAAGGAATGCATCTACTCCAGCATCCCTTGAGGACAGATTTAAATGGCTTTTCGCTGCAGTGCTGGTGCAGTGTTAAGGAACTATTCTATACACCTTATTCTGTGTCATTTACACTTTGTTGTCTTGTGGAAGAATCAGTATCTTGTGTTCTGACCCAAGAATGCCCCTCTCAAAACCAGGGGAGAACTAAGGCTTTGTATAGCTCCAACAGATACAGCTGCTTAAATTTGCTTCTGTGCCATCTTGTCCCAATCCTAGGGATCTTTCTCCCTGAAATAGCACCATCAGGCCTGACTGCATCTGGGGACCTGTGTTGAGTTTGGGCTATCCAGAGCAGGACAGCTGTTGACTCCAGGGAGAAAATTCAGCAGGTGCCACAGAGATGAGGAGATGTCTTCAACTTGCTTGGAGTGGCTGAACAGAAAAGACGGAGCAAGTCTCTTCTCAGAAATGCACAGGGACAACACCAGAGACACTCATCAGAAACGAAAGAAGCCCCTTATTCCCCAGGAGGATGCTTGACCCAGGAAGAAAGACCCAGAGAAGCCATGGGATCTCCACTCCTGTGGATGTTCCCAGCTCTACCAGACAAGGCCTGTGGCAGCCTGATTCAGCTGGCACTCCTTTAAGCTCCATGACTGGTGATGGGAAAAGTGGATCACAGACCTCCAGAGGTCTCTTGTGAATGAAATTATTCTACAATACTATTTCACAGCTTCCTGAACATTCCTTCAGCTCTGCTCACGTTCCTAAAATATCCTTTGCAACATTTTAGCATTCCAGAGCTAACAGGGGTAGTACTCAGTGTGCTGGGCTGAACCCTTGTCTTGAAGGACAAATATAGGCAAGAGGAGGTAATTTTCTGCAAGGCTTCATTGCCCCAAAACTGTAGTGTTGATGACAACTGCCCTGGCCTTAGGTCAACAAATATTTTTCTACTGCCTATTCTTCATCAAACTATGATCCTAGTTTCTCCTAATTTCTGAAGTTTGTAATATTTTTTAAAATAAACTTTTCATGTATCATGTTACAGCCAGGCAAATTAAGGTGGGATCCATCTAGATAATCCATACTAATCGTTATGAAAGCCTTACAGGAGGAGAGCAAGTCTGGGCCTTCTATAAGTAAACCTAGATGATGCCTTGGCTACTGGAGAGGGGCAAGAAAAGTTGATGGCAGATACTGTAGTAGCAGCACCAGGTACAAGCAGGTGGAAAGTTCTAATGATCTGCTCCAGGGAGAAAAGTAGTGCAAGAAGATGTTTATGAAGGTGTTAGTTGAGAAAAAAACAGCTTAGGAATGGCTACATACTTTCAGTGTGTCAAAAAAAAAGGGAGTACTATCAGCTTGCATGCTCAGAACATGAAAGTTCTTCAGAAAAATCAGAGAGCTAAAGGATAATGTGTTTCCTTTCACAGATAGCTCTTCTAGGAAATATTGTGTGGTTTATATTATGTATATGGACTTTGGAATTATTTTCTGTTTTCTGGATCCGAGCCTTGTGTCCCATGATTTGCCTTGACTTCCTTAGTAACAAAAAATCAACGTGCATGCTGAAAAAAATAAGCTGTGATGTTTTCCTAATGAGATACTGAAAATACAGCCTTTGTATTCCCCTGGTATCCAGCTTCACAAATGTGCCTATTGTTTCTGCTTGTTTTCTGCCTGTTGCACCAGAAATACTGAAAAAAGTGTAGTCGCAGAACTGTACTTATGAATCCAAAATCTTTCGTACATCAGCTCCAAACTTCTACATGGCTGGGACAGTCTTTCTATGTGTCTATTTTTGTGTTTTTTTTCTTGTTATCTGTTGGAAAGATCTTCTTGCTCCTTTTAAAGTGTACTCAGCTTTCTTAAAGATCTAACTGCTTCAGGAGCAGGACTCTGCCATTAATTTCTCTTATCACTATAATCTAAATATAGTGCTGCACCGGTTGGCACAGAACTACACTGTCACTATGAGTCTTTCATGAATTTCTTATAATGTAAAAACATTTCTCAATTTTCTTTTTTAAATCTGAACTGCAGTAACCTAACTAATGACTGTCTTGGCATGATCGCTGCTGATAGCTGTCATTGCTTTATAGCAGCCAGGCATCTCAGTTTATCTGAGGCCAGCCTGGGAGGAGGAATGAGAGAAAAGTGGGAGAGCACCTTCCCTGCCTCCAAACTCTTGCCCACTCAGGGCTGCAAGAGCTTCTGGAAGTCTTGTGCCACTGAAATAATTCTGCAGCCTGCAGATACTCCCCCATGAGTTTGGAAATATGGCACAGATGGAGCTGTGCTGTCAGTAGGGATTACATACTAATAGGGGGAGACTGGCTTTATGTAAGAACCCTGTCAGTGTTTTAACCCACTCCCTAGGTTCATAGAGTGAGTGGGAGGAAGAGATCACAGGGGAGAACAGTGACATCCCAGTTCTGGGGTGGGTACTGTCCCAGACAGGGAGGAACACCTTGATGCTGTCTTCTGACTACTGACAGAAGAGTACCTCTGAAAACCCACAGTGGAAATGCATTTCTTAGCACCTCTAGGAAGGCCAGAAGTGGGGCTGAAAAGTAGATTTTTAATGAGGGAAAGATAGTCAGGAAAAAAGTTAAACCATGTAAGTTTTCTGCTTGCACAGAATGCAAGTTACTACCTAGGGACCCAAAAGGATCAGATCAGGTCAAATGGAAGTAACGTCTGTCTTTCCCTACTATTCCCTGCAGAGCTATTTCTTTACAGCTCCTATTTTCAGGGCACAGTAACTACTGCATGCTGCACCACTTAAAGGGTACACAAGCTACCAAATCAGGATGTGCCAAAAGTCTTTGTCAGGGAATTTCTCCTCCTCTAAGAACAGTGATGCACTGGTTTTTATTCAGTAGAGTTTCAGGTTTTCTCCATTCAGCAAGACCTTAACAGGCTGGAGAGTTGAGTGGGGAGAAATTTAATGAAATATAAGGGCAAGTGGGAAAGAACAACCCCAGTATAGCTTGGGGACTGACCTGTTAGAGAGCAGTGTAGGGGAAAAAGACCTGGGGGTCCTGGTGGACAGAAGGATGACTATGAGCGAGCAATGTGCCCTTGTGGCCGAGAGGGCCAATGGCATCCTAGGATATATTAGAAAGGGTGTGGTTAGTAGGTCGAGAGAGGTTCTGCTCCCCCTCTACTCTGCCCTAGTGAGGGAATATTGTGTCCAGTTCTCAGCCCCTCAGTTCAAGAAGCACAGGGAACTGCTTGAAAGAGTCCAGTGCAGAGCCACAAAGATGATTATGGGAGTGGAACATCTTCCTTATGAGGAGAGGCTGAGGGAGCTGGGTCTCGTTAGCTTAGAGAAGAGAAGACTGAGGGGTGACCTCGCTAATGTTCATAAATATGTAAAGGGCAAGTGTGAGGAGGATGGAGCCAGGCTCTTCTCACTGATGTCTAATGACAGGACAAGGGACAATTGTCACAAACTGGAGCATAGGAGGTTACATATAAACATAAGGAAAAACTTTTTTACTGTGAGGGTGACAGAGCACTGGAACAGGCTGCCCAGAGACGTTGTGGAGTCACCTTTTCTGGAGACATTCTGAACCCACCTGGATGCGTTCCTGTGTGATGTACTCTAGGTGATCCGCTCTGGCAGGGGGGTTGGACTTGATGACCTTTCAAGGTCCCTTCCAACCCCTAACATTCTGTGATTCTGTGATTCAGTCCTTATCTGGTGTTAGCTATGGGGCTAATGGTAAAGAATTACTTTTGAGGCCACTTACTCAAGTGTAGGTCTCTTAGCACTTGCAAATTTTTTTATTGTTCTTCTTTTTAACTATAGTTCAGCATTATATGTATTTCAGATAATATGGTAATTGAACTGATATTGTTGGCCAAATAACCTATTTTAATGAAGTACTGGATGACTGCTCAGTATGCAAATGCTATGACACCAAACTCTGAAAAGAGAAAAGCACTCATATGGGAACTGTATATTGTAATATGCAATAAATTTTTGAATTACCCAACGTTATATGAGCCAAGCTGAATCTTCAAACAAATGGGTATACATCAACCATTAAAGATTTGTCTTCAGTAGTTGGTTCAGTTCTAACCTGAAGCACTCAATAGAATTCTCTTTGCCAGACATTTGGACTCCGCAGTGGGACCTGCTCCTACCCTCACACCCCACCAAAGTAAAAGCACCTCCTGTATGAAATTGCTAGAGACTCCACTTCTAAATGAGGAGACTAGAAGAGATGTAATCCTGTGCTTGAATGGTCTCAACACTGTCCTCATTTCCATGCAAAAGACCATTGAGCAGACTGCCCACTTCAGTAGACTGGAGGTAAATGTGAAGATTTGACTCTCTCTTTAAATATATAAAGGAAATGTCATTTAAATGTCTTAAGCATAGATTTAAGTACCAAACTTCGTACTCACAAACCTCTTTAGGTTGATATTGGTGGCTGAAACTGATTTCACACAGTGCCGACTAAAGGAGGTATATGATTGGTATCCCTGTAAACTGCTTACCATCTCCAAAATGCTTTACTGTCAGCCTATTCTTCTCCCAGGTTAACAGTGAGGACTAACTCTCTAAAAAGATCAAAGCAGTGCTAGTAAGTTAGCATTTGAGGTAGAAAGAAGGCAGAAAAATGTCAGGGAAAAATCCAGGGTTTCAAAGCTACCTTGTACAATGAATGGTACTTCAGAACTGTTTGCAGTTTTATTCAAATAGCCTAAGCAACCTTTGTTCTCAGCAAAACATGAATGGGTTTTAAGAACGGAAGCAGGTTGCTATCTTAATTTTGCCTCTTATGATTAAAAAAAATACTAAAAATTAAAGACCAAAATATTTCAAAAGGTACTATAGGTATCAATTTAGGAAACCAAAACCAGACACCTGACTTTTCACAGTGAGCAGGCAGCACTTCCTGTACTACACTTCTTCAGAACACTCAAATCATTAGTCACTGGTGAATAGCATCATCTTCAGAGTTCACAGAATGGATAAATATATTCCTGTCCATGACTGGGGACCTCAGCAAACTAAGACTCATTAATCAGTACTGTCTTTTCCTCCAGGAAAATGACAGCACTTTTAATTTTTTTTCTGTAATTTTCATAATGTGTGGGTGATTTGTCTGACTCATTATCCCTGGGGAGAGATTGTTAAGCAGTTGATGACTGCTGTGTGTGCCACAAAGCCATGATTCAGATTTACTCCTTTATGGGAATCATAAAATGCCTCATTGAAATAAATTGCATGTCTAACATTAAGCTGTAGTCTTCTCATTTTGATCCTTGTTTTCCTAAGAAACATGGCTTATGTGAACAGTCCCTGTCTTTTCTCTGCTTTCCCAAAATCTTTGCTTTCCTTTGCCAAACTCAAAAAAAAAAAAAAAAATCATCAATAAAGTAGTGATATGATTCTCTAATTGTCACAAGGTTTGTGATAGCAGGTGGCTGGGTCAAGAGACACCACTTTACTGTAGCTCTATTGAGAGAAAGAGTTGCAGTCCTTACTAAATATGGGTGAAAAAAAGCATTATGGGAGCCAGGACTTCAATTCCCCTCTTACATCCAGTCGGTGCATGACAGAAGAAGGCAGGTTCTCCTGTGCACCTTCATGGCCACTACAGAAACATTTTTAGATATGCAATTCCAGATCTCCAGAGGAATTACTTGCATTTTTCCATTCAGACAGATGACTGAGTTTTGTTTCTGGAGAAGCAGGAATCCCGATCCTCAGCAGCCTTCCCCCTTTATAATGAGCATGACATTTGTGATGTGGGATATACCAGTTATCTAGCTTGGGTCAGCTGTCCTGGCTTTTGCCCTTCCCAGCTTAAGCTCCTGGCTGACTAAAAATTGATAACTGGCCTGCACACCATGGCTGGCCTATGATTCTATCCCAACAAAACCAGGACACTAAAAGAGATCTAGAAAATCTCAATCCAGAAATCCCTGGGCTTTATAGTAGATGGCTTTTAGAAGGACCACATGCTGAAATGTCCTTTCAAAACTGCATGTAAATTCACAGCTTCAGCTGTACTTTTAATGCAGTGTACCTTGGTTAGAATGTAAAGGATAAAGCAATACAGTAGTGTTAATTTGGAAACACAATCCAAATCTCACATCCCAGATGGCTTTAGGTCAAAGCACACAAGCTTGTGCCACTGCCACATGGTGTCCCGGGCTTGGTCACAGGCCAAAGAGAAGGGGGACCACACATTTCATTTTGCCTACCCATGCTTTCAAGCTGCATGCAAGAAAGGAGTGTGTTTGCAGTATGGATACCTGAAAGTGATAAATAAGAAATTATCCTTTATGTATAGGTACTATATTTCCTGTAAAACTTAAGAAAAAAATAATCTAAACCTCATGTGCTATCTCCTCCACTTTCTCTCTTCCTCCTCTTCCTCCCCACCTACAGACTTGCACAAGAGTTTGTATTAACTCTTCTTCTCTCTCTTCTCCACAATATTCTTCTCTCCTTTGGTATTTGTGCTTTTTTCCCTTCATAGCTTGCACAGTAGATCGCAGTGCATGCATCTCCCAGCCTCCCATTATTCCTCCTGCATAGCCCATTGCTTTGCTTATGGCCATTCTTCCTCACTCTCTGTAGCCATAGAACCATTAATGTGGCACACTTCTACCTCTCTGCTTCCTTGAAGTCCTTATTGTTTTCTCCTTCCACCTTTCTTCCTTACTCTTGTCTTTGCCCACTTTATAGAATCATAGAATAGTTTGGGTTGGAAGGGCATTTAAAGATCATCTAGTTCCATCCCCGCTGCCATGGGCAGGGACACCTCCCACTAGATCACGCTCAAAGCCCCATCCAACCTGGCCTTGAACACTTTCAGAGAGGGGGCAGCCTCACCACCTCACAGCAAAGAATGTATTCCTTACATATAATCTAATTCTACCCTCTTTCACTTTGAAACTGTTACACCTCATGCTATCACTACACTCTCTGATAAGGACTGCCTCCCCTGCAGGGGCCGCAGGCCCCCTTTAAGTGCTAGAAGACTGGTATAAGGCCTCCCCAGAGCCTTCTCTTCTCTAGGCTGAACAACCCAAAGTCTCTTAGCCTGTCCTCAGGGGAGGTGCTCCAGTGCCCTGATCATCTTCAGGGCCTTCCGCTCGGGACATGCTTGAGCAGGTCCATGTCTTTCTTACTCTAGGGGCCCCAAAGATGGACGCAGATGAGGTCTCATAAGAGTGGAGTGGAGGGAGAGAATCACCTTCCTTGAGCAGATGGCCACACTTCTTTTGATACAGCCCAGGATGTAATTTGCTGTCTGAGCTACAAGCACACATTGACAGCTCATATTCAGTTTTTCACCCACCAACACCCCCAAGTTCTGCTCTGCAGCACTGCTCTTAATGCAGTCATTGCCCAGGCAGTATTTGTGCTTGGGATTGCCCCGCCCCAGGTGCAGGACCTTGCACTTGGCCTTGTTGAACTTCATGAGGTTGGCATAGGCCCACTTCTCCAGCCTGTCAAGGTCTCTTTTTTTTTCTATCTTGCTCCTCTTTAGTGTCTGAGGCTCCCATGCACTCCTGACCTCTCTTCAGCTTTTCTCCCTTCTTTCTAGTTAGCAAATGCTTCTCATCTCCCCATGGAGAAACTCAGACCTAACTTATAGAGTTTTTCACTTGTATTTGGTTTAGGTGACAAGATTTCAGGGATGGAGGGTCTATAAGGGGGCTTTTGTCAGGAGAGGCCGGGGCTGCTCTGTGCCAGACCTACCACATGGCACAGCTGAGCCCTTCAGCCAATATGGTGGCATCTTGGGGAGGAAGCACTTTGAAAGGGCAAAAATGCCACAGGCACAAAGAAAAAGGTGGGAAAAAAGTGTGAGAACAGCTATGCAGACACCAAGGTCAGTGAAGGAGTTGGAGAAAGTGCTCCAGATTCTGGAGCAGAGATTTCTCTGAGGTCTGTGGAGAAGACTGTAATGGAGTATCTGGTCCTCTGGCTGTCCAAGGACTATGGTGGAGCAGATATCTATGCTGCAGCCTATGGAGTACTCCACATCACAGCAGGTGGAAATGCCCTGAAGGAAGCTGCTGCAGCCTGTGGAGAGGCCACAACAGAGCAGAGTCCTGGCTGGTGCTGTGGCCTGTGGAGAAGACCTTACACAGGAGCAAGTTTTCTGGCAGAAGCTGCAGCCCATGGGAGGCCCACATTGAAGCAGTCTGCTCCTGAAGGACTGTATCCTGTGGAGAGCACCCATGTTGGAGCTGTTCATGAAAGACTTTATCTCATAATAGAAACTACATGCTGGTGCAGGGGAACAGAGTGCAGAGGAAGGAATGGCAGAGGGGAACCATTAAGGACTCACTACAACAGCCATTTTCTATTCCCCAGTGTTTCTAGGGTGAGAGGAGGTAGAGGAGTTGAGAGTGAAGGAGTGAAGCTGAGTCTGAGAAGGGCTAGGGTGATGGGAAAACGTTTCACTTTTGTCTTGGTTTCTCACCATCCTACTCTATTTCTATCTGGCAATAAATTTTCATAATTTTCATCAGGTTGAGTCTGTTTTGCCTGTGACAGTAACTAGGAAGCAAATTTCCTGCCTTTATCTTGACCCACAGGCTTTTCCATCTTATTTTCTCACCCTGTCCTGTTGATGAGGGGGAATAAAAGAGCAGCTGAGTGGGAGTCTGGCCAGCCTGGGTCAAATGTACACATCTTTCTTCCCTTGCCTAGTTCTTTTAACTGAACTGTCAGCCCTGTGAATTGCTTTTTTTCTCCACCACAGTCGTCCTCTACAGTTTTAGTCACTACTCTTCTCTCCATTGTCACCAGCACTTTCTGGTGTTTCCCTGCTCGATTGCTATTTTGCCTGTTGGCTGTAGGACCCCAACCCTGTTCCATGGCATTGCAAGTCTAAGCATATGGGTTTGTCCATGCTCAGCCTCTCTCTTACTGTTAATTCTCTGCTCTGGCACGTCCAGGAGCCAGCTGCCTTCAGAAATCTGTTTTGAACTTCACCTTGGCATACACTCTTCCTTCTTTGACATAACAAACTTCCTCTACACTATCTCCACTCACTACAATCCCATGCTCACATCTATTGCTTAGCTTCCTCCTGCTCCTCTGATAGTAGCTATCTGTCTTACTGTGCCCTTAGACATTAATAGTCAAGTGCATAGGAAAAGGCACCATAGCACATTCTCCTGCCACTACAGGAGGTGACATCTATGGGCAATCCTGCTTCATGCTGACTGCTAATGGGTGATTATGGGGAAGCTGACAGTACTCTGTGAAGACAATCTCATTCTGGACATGACTGGGTTGGATTAATTTAGGGAAATGGATGAAAGTGTTAACCACCTTCTGCTTTTTCCATACCACACATATATTCAGAAATTCTTTCACACCAGTGAGGTAAAAGACCTATCTTTACTTCAGCATCCTGGCAAAGAGTGATCACATGGCATATCTACATTAGAAATAAGGGCAGTAATTCCCCTAAACAAAGTGAAACTTTGTTCTCCCTGAAAAGGAGCTTGCTGCTCTGAACTCCTGTCTAGTGAGTACTACAAACATATTAGCTTGACTAGTCCTTTCAGGCCAATGCAGAACACAAATAAGGCAATACATCAAGACTGATCTATGCTGGAATGCAATAGCGTATAAACTAACTTGCGCTTCTGGGAGGAAGGAGGGATCCTCATAGCATCTTTCCAGGCAAAATGATGTTGACGTGAGAAAAAGTAGCAATTGAGACTGTTTAGGAGGAGGAAGGGAAAGTTGATGTTGTGGAGGAGAACCGGGGAATTGTGTCTTCTCTGGAAAAGACATCACTTGAGATCTTTCCTACCTCACAGTAGTGAAAAGTTTCCACTACAGTCCTCTGTTTTTTATTTGGCAGTTGCCAAGCCCTTGATATGTAATAACCTGTGCTGTATCTCTTAGCTATATGACTACTTTCCACCTTGCTAAGTAGATTGAATGTCTGTCATTAGGCTGCAGTTTCCATGTAAGCTTCCAGAACTCCAGTTTTCAGATCTGTCATTGGAGACATGGGTTTGCTAATGGAGCCTGCCAGTGGCTCAGAATACATTCTAAGATGTGGTTTCTATTTCCTCCCGACCTTCTGCTTAGGTTAGCAGCTTCTTCTGTTGAGCTTCAATCTTCCTGTATAGCTTCTACCTAGATCTGCCTTTTTGTGGTCTTACTGATTTGTTGTTTTCCCAGAGGAGTCCTCACTGCTGTCAATGGAAACACTGATGCATGTCTCCATAGTCAGTAATAAATTGTCAGGAAGTGTTGTGGTTGTGGCAGCTAGTCCAGGTTGCCTGTGCTGTGCAGTGGATGGTTCTGGCTAAATTTCTACTGTAGCTTGAAGGTTTAGGGAGACATGCATTAGGAGGTACACCTCTTGCTGATTATCCCTAGGTCTCTGTACCAAAAAATGCAGGGGAAGCATTTTTTATTCTCCTATATTATCTAAAATCTTATGCAGAGTTGAGGCCTTAAAATTATTTTGTCTCCTTGTCCTAGGGGTAATAAGGCCTAGGAAACTGAGGGAAGACCACCTACAGCCTCCAAAGATAATAATGTTTTTCTCTTCTATTTGCAGAAATACGAAGCCTGAACTGGAGTCTTACAAAAGCAGACCTGTTCTTTCAATCTGAAATGTATTCATGGAAACAGAGCTGCCTTTAAAAGACAATGATGCTGAAAATCCAGCTTGTATTCTGGCCAAGAGTATTTTGAAATCATTTTATATTGAAGCAGGTAACTTATTTAGCCTCTGATCCGTGACCTAACACTGGCAATTCTATGCCCATTCAAAAAGATTAGCAAGTGCAGACTCGGCCAGTGCTTCTGAGGCTGAAGCTGGAGTGTCCTTAAGGAACTCTTGGATATGCTACATGTTGGTGCAATGGCAAGCAGAAGTTAACCCAAGCTCTGGCTGCTACCAAAGTTTTAAATAAATGTAAGTTTTCCTTCATTTCAAGTCATTGTGTATGTCCTGATTAAAACAGAGAGTGCTGTGAAAACCCCCTCCAAAGCAGAATTTAAGCATGAGAAAAACAGGGAAGAGCCAGGAAGAAAGAAGAGAAATGTCTGAAATAAGCTTCTTGAGGAAGAGTAAGTGTGGCAGTGGTTTCAAAGTGTACATTACTTAACAAGGTGCTTGCCCTGGTTTATTATATTGTCTATTTGAGTTGAGCGAGTGGATTCTAGGCAACCTGTCTATGGCTTGAGTGTAGGACCTTATTTTTTCAGTGGTGCAGACAGAAAATGTACAACTACTTAATAATTTAAATATAAAATCCACAGTTATTTTTATGGCCTTCAGTAATGTATCTCCCTGCAGGGCTGACATGAGCAAGCAGAGAGCATAAGTGGTTTCGCCTAGGGCAAGGTTCTGCAAGAGGTAGAAAATATGGCCATGTCTGGCTGTGGGTATATTCCACATGATGGTGGCCACTCTTGCCTTCTATCTGTTGACCTTGCTTCTGCATTTTACTGGGGATGGCTGATTGACATGCTCATTTGCTTCTGGACTCCAGCAACTAACTCTATTGACCTAAACTAGAAAACATTCAGAAAGTGAGCAATGTGTACTATTCCAATTAAGTCCTTTGTTAGGAGAACAACAATTAAAAAAACCCTTTTGTATGGTTATGCATAACCTTGAGCAAGCCTTGTCTTCTCGATACAGACAGAACTGATTTTTTTTAATGTATTTAAATGTCTGAAGTAATACTGTTAAATAAAGAAGTGGGCAGATATAAGAAAGAGGTTAAATGGTACAAATCTGAAAATCAGACTACTGCAAATAAAATGCATTTAGTATTTTCAAAAGAAATTTTCATCCTTCACTTTGGTTTTCTTGGCGGATTAGGTGGTAATTGGGATGGTCAATATATAGCATTGTCTTGTGGTGGTCAGCTGTTTTCTGTTCTCTCAGTCTTCATGGAATGAAGCATTTTCAGACTTAAGAGAAAACTGGGAACCACTTTCTTCTCTGTGAAATGTTAAATGTGATTTCCACCTCTTGCCTAAGCTCAGAAAAAAATAATTCCTGATGCTCTGGTCAACCATTCTTCCTCTTAGAAGGTGCAATTATTTATTATAATGTTTTGAAGGCATTGCTAGAATCCCAACTCCTGTTTACCTGCCCACCAACCATGCAAAATCCAAGGATGATCTGACTCTGTGGCCTGTATTTTTTAAATCTTATTGAGTTCTAAAATTTGAAATACTTTCAAAATGTTGCCTAGGACAAAAATGGCATGCTAGATAGAGATGCCGATTTGAGTGGTAGGGTTCAAGGTGTAGGTAACATATTTGTCCATTTAATTGTTATATGTAAGAATTCAGAATCCCTCTTTCTCCCTCTTTCTGTAGTTCAGGAGTTCCTAAATTACGTTTTTGTCCTAGTAGTGGTATGCAAAACATTCCAGAGTACTATTCTGCCCCAATAGACTGCATCCATCTTCCTCATGCTGGCTTAATCGATACCTCAGAAAAGCTTGGAAACCTTTGCTCAGACCAATATGGTTTCTTCAGACAGGCTGAATAAAAGATCAGTCACACTTCTTCCTCCTCATCTAGCTGACAGGTGGAGGCACAGATTCATACAATCATAGAATTATAGAATCATAGAATCAGAATGTTAGGGGTTGGAAGGGACTTACGGAGATCATCGAGTCCAACCCCTCTGCCAGAGCAGGATCTCCTAGGGCAGGCCACACGGAAACATGTCCAGGTGGGTTTTGAAAGTCTCCAGAGGAGACTCCACCACCTCTCTGGACAGCCTGTTCCAGGGCTCTACCACCCTCATAGTAAAGAAGTTTTTCTTCATGTTGAGGTGGAACCTCCTGTGTTCCAGTTTGTGCCCAATGCCCCTTGTCCTATCACAGGGCACCACAGAAAAGAGATTCACCCCTTCTCTTTGACACCCACCCTTCAGACATTTGTAAATATTAGTAAGATTATAAATATTAGTAAGATCCTCTCTCAGTCTTCTCTTCTCCAGGCTAAACAGCCCCATGTCTCTCAGCCTTTTCTCAAAAGAGAGATGTTCCAGTCCCTTAAGAAGAAATAGAAATAATTTTCTTAAAGAAAAAGGAGAAATAATACACAGTAGCAGATGATGGGGAGGTGGAGGAGCTAGGTAAAGATTTATGACTAGCTTCTGTGGTAATAAATAGTACAGTCTAAACACTTCCAGTGTCGATATCTACAAGAGATTTGCCTTAACTTGAGATGTCTAAGACTGTCTTAAGTGACAAAATAAACTGAAGTGCCTTGTCTTCACTCAGGAAAGATGGAGTTATTTTTCACTGGGGCACATTAGTTAACTGGATGTTAAATCATAAAAGTGCTTCCTAGGTGTAGGTAGAGCTCTTGATAAGTTCAGTTCACTATCAGACTGGTTTAAGACATGCTGTTTCCTCTTCTCATATAAACACCTGAATCCTTTCCAGTCCTGAGAGCCTCTGACTGAAGCTGAATGTCTCACGTTCCCAGGGAGCTTCATGATCATTAGGTGGTGGTGTAACTAGTTTCTGCATTGAGAAAGGCTATGAGAATTGCCTACGTGATGCAGACCCAGCAGACTGTATCCTCTGTGTCACTTAGCACAGAAAGTCTCATGCAGAATCCCTGTATCCCTTTGGACACAGTCACAATGGGAATTCATAGCCCACCCCATCTAAAGCTGGTCCATTTCAGGACATGGTTCTCCATGCTCATAGGTGTAGTCCATTCTTGCCACACTCAAGTCCAGCCATCTGATGCAGCTTATCATAACATAGCTCTTTTCATACTGGACTATGGACTTGTTAAGAGTCAAGTGGCTATTTGTTATGCCTGGTTAGTAGGTATATGCTAGTTTCACAAACAGGTATGTTTACAAGTTGAACATAGGAATTCTTGAGGTCTTGGTAGTAAATGAGTGTTCTTGAGCTTTCTTTTCTCCCTCTGTCTCTCTCCTGGTTCCTAGATCAATAGCATACTTCACCGCAAAGGCTGCAGCTTCTGGAAACATATGCCTTCTAGAACATCAGCAGAAAATTCTCTGCTTTTGACTTCATCTGACAAACTTCAGTATATCATCAGAATGTCCTTAAATTTTTTTCTGCCACAAGAAAACTGATCCTAAATTAAAAAATTTTGTTGTGGTCTTTCCCGACTATCACTTTCCAGCTCTATGTGGATGAGTTACCAGGTGAGTATTCTTACTAGGGAGAAAGCTTTCTGTCCAGATACTTTCAAGACAATTTCTTAATGTCTTGTAGTATAAGAAATGGATAATATTAGGAGGAAAGCTTAGTGGGAAAGTCCAAGGAAGCTCAGGAAAAGCCTAAAAAGGAGTCTATGAGAGGTCACAGGAATCCCCTGCCACACTAGAGATCACAGCATGGGTTTTCCATGGAAGGAAGGATGTGCCACTTCAGCCCACAAGACAACAGGTGATATAGATCTCTAGTCACTGTGGGGAGTACTAATTGAAACTTGGGAGTAAAGCTCCAGTATTAGTGAGACTATTATAGCAATGTAACCAATGTAATGAAAGAAAATTGACTGTTTTGATCTCAACATTGTGTTTTCAAAGACAGTATTAAGAAATGAGAAGCAAATTTGTCTTTAGAAATGGAGAACCACATAGCAGATCAGAAATGTAGTGAGAAGATATAAGTGGAATTATATAATCAGGGGAATTCAGAAAGAATCAAAAAACGTAGAAGAAAAGTAGAGAGGCACTTTACACATTAATCCCCCTACAGTGCAGTGATTCACTCTAGAGCAAAGGAAATTCCAGTGAGACCTGATTACAGTAAATGTGAAGCTAAAATTAGATGCTTGCAAAAGCAAATCGGGGTGAAATAATCAATCACAGCTGCTGTATATACAGGAAAAGATACAAAACTGATTTGGAGCTGTCAGAGATGATCTCTGTGGGCTAACAGGTTGAAATTGTTCACTGAAATTACTTTAATCCCAGAAGTGAGGGCTATCATCACCCTACAAAATATAGTTCCATATAATTGCTAAATGAGTCCTGTCTTGGAAATTTACATAGAAGCAACTGGTAGTTATACTAAGTTAAATTAAGGTGAAGTCCTGATGAAGACTCTTTTGAAACAGGACAATGTCCTGGAAGCTAGCTTCTGGGAAGTATAAAACAGTGCCCTCCAAGGTAAGGTCAACTGGATTTACAGCCATACTCATCATTAGCCTGGTAGATGGATTTAGCCTCCTAGGATAGAGACTACACACCTTCCCTTACATCTTCAAAACTGTATGCTGGAAAAATACCCCCCCCCATACCTCAAAACTTTCAGCTACCTTTGATGTGTCTCTCTCAAAAAAAAAGGGAAGAACAATTGACAACATCTTCCTGGACTTGTGCAAAGCGTGCGACATCCTGGTCTCTAAACTGGAAGGATAACCACACAACTTGGCGTTGTCAGCAAACCTGCTGAGGGTGCACTTGATCCCACAGTCCATATAAGTGGAAAATAAGTCAAACAACACAAGTCAGTTGCTCTTCCCTTATCCACCAATACNTGGCTGCGCTCAAAGAGTTACAATCAATGGCTCAATTTCCAAATGGAGACCTGTGACGAGTGGAGTGCCCCAGGGATCGGTACTGGGTCCGGTGATGTTTAACATCTTTATCAGCAACATGAACAGTGGGATCAAGTGCACCCTCAGCAAGTTTACCGATCGCACCAAGCCGTGTGGTGTGGTCGACACACTGGAGGGAAGGGATGTCATCCAGAGGCACCCTGACAGGCTGGAGAGGTGGGCCTATGCCCACCTCATGAAGTTCAACAAGGCCAAGTGCAAGGTCCTGCACCTGGGGCGGGGCAATCCCAAGCATGAATAGAGGCTGGGTGATGAGTGGCTTGGGAGCAGCCCTGCAGAGAAGGCCGTGGGGGTGCTGGTTGATGAAACGCTGAACATGAGCCGGCAATGTGCCCTGGCAGCCCAGAAAGCCAACTCTGTCCTGGGCTGCATCAAAAGGTGTGTGGCCAGCAGGTCAAGGGAGGTGATTCTGCCTCTCTACTCTGCTCTTGTTGAACTTCACGAAGTTCACACAGGCCCGCCTCTCAAGGTCCCTCTGGATGGCATCCCTTCCCTCCAGTGTGTCAACCACACCACACAACTTGGCGTTGTCAGCAAACCTGCTGAGGGTGCACTTGATCCCACAGTCCATATAAGTGGAAAATAAGTCAAACAACACAAGTCAGTTGCTCTTCCCTTATCCACCAATACTGTAGTTCCATCATAAAAAGCCACCAAATTTGTTAGGCAAGATTTGCCCTTGGTGAAGCCACGTTGGTTACCATCAGTCACCTCCTCATTTTCCATGTGCCTTAGCAGAGCCTTCAGGAGGATCTGCTCCATGATCTTGCTGGGCACAAAGGTGAGACTGAAAAGAATTCACAAAGCGTTTTCAACTGTTGTGCTTTCCAGCTAGTTGGTCACACCTCAGCCTGCAAGACTGCAGAAAGTTAAGTCTGTTCCAGGTAGAGGACTTTCTTGAATTTTATTCCTACACCCTGTTTAGATCCTTTCTAATGACAGGCACATCCTCAGGCGTGCTGAATGCACTCTCAAGTTTGGTGTTGTCCACAGACTTACTTCTGCATGTCCAAGTCATCGTCAGAGATATTAAAAAGGTCCCAGGGAAAAGTGCTGAATATCTTCATGCTGTCACAAGCCTTCAGACAGAATACAACCCATTAATCAGTATTCTTTCTGACCAACAAGCAAGTCAATATTTTACGCTTCCAGTAGTTCACCTATCCAGTCCATAATATTATAATGTGGGGCAAGAATATTGTGAGAAACTATATCAAAATCCTTGCTAAAATCTAAGTAAGCAAAATCTACCACATTCCTCACATTAACAAAACCAGTCATTTTATTACAGAAGATAATCAGATTGGTTCACTGTAACTTATCTTTGGTAAAACATGTTCTTCTCCTTCATGTATTCAGAAATGTCATGGGTGGACTTGCTTCATGACTTTCATGGACCAAAGAGAAGCTGTGGTTTCCAGAACTATCTTTCTTGATGTTTTCAAAGACTGGTGAAATATTTAACACTCTCCTATTAGGGGGCTCCCCTGGTCACCACAATCTTGCATAGGTAATAGAGAGGGAGTAGCCTTGCAATGGTATCAACAGGCTCTCTCAGTACCCGAGGGTCTAGTCCACAAGACCTACAGGATTGATACAGTGGTGGGAAGGAACTGAGCAACTACCGGAAAAACTAGTTCTCAACTGTGCTGTTTATAAACACTGTATTATGGTCAGGTTTAAACTAGAACCATTTTGTCATAATTTGCCTACTTTGTGCTTTACTACTGTCCATGAAAATACTGTTGGATTTGTAGCCATTTCCCTGTTTATACCATTATCATCAATGTGCTCGTAATGACCAATACCTTCTCACTGTCAGAAGTCCTGAAGGAGACAAACTTCTTCTACCCAAAATGTCTGTGTTTTTTTTTTTCCTCTCAAGAGGTCTCAGATAGATTCTCTACCATTAGTAGTTTTAGCTAGGAAATATATGCTTCTACAAAGTAGAGCTTCAGTTTACCTCTCTTCAAGTTGTGCTTTTGCTTGAGGACTAATGCATGCAAAACTATCACAGAGAATACTTTAAATGCTATTTCTAGTTCCTCCCCTACCCCAAGTCATTCTCTGAACTTCTGTAGTTTGATCAGAGCTCACTGACTGCAATGGGAACAAAAACTTTCGCTTCTCTGCTAATACCAAGTGCTGCAGTTCAGACAAGGCGCTCATATATACCCAGCTACTCTAGTCACTGGGTAAGCTTATATCTCAGAAATATTACTTACAGGCTAACACACTCTTTAATGGCATTGTCAGAGGCATTAGAACTGATCTTAAGGTAATGTTGAAAAGAGTGCAAACCATTGCCTTGGTTCTCTGAGGGTTACAACAGTCTTGTCACAAGCAGTATATTAAAGCAGACTAATTGTTTGAACAGGCACGGCCATATCATTTTTCTTCGGGTACCATCTGCCAAAATATATCTATAGTAAGAGAAAACCAAACGCCGTAGACTCTGGACTTAATGGTTTACTCAATGTACAGTGTTTTGTTTTGGAAACGCTAGGAACACACACACAAAAAAAAGCAAACAAACTAGTTTATAATTTCATGCACGTTCTTATAGTTTGCTGCTTTGGCTTCTAGTTACTTGAACCCCAATTCCAGAAGTCAGGCAGGATGCCCCATTACTTTCCAGAATACATCTCTGTAAGCAAAGACCATGCAAAGCCATTGGTGGTTAAACTAAAAACAGAATTTAGATTTCTGACAGACAAGATGCATCCATTTAACCACACAACTCCTCATGTTCAACAGAGCAAGTCTACAGTGCTGGCATATGCTCTATTAACACAGGCTCAGATTCTGGGTAACATAGCTCCGGATGCTAAGCACAGACCTTGAAGTCTCGGTACACAATAAAGGCTCTGTAGTTTGTTGGTCAAGGAGGAAAACATTTTCTAGGGCTGTGTCATGTCAGACTGCCCAATTCCAGTTGCATTCTTTGTCAAAGTGGAAGATTGCCTTGTAACTTATTCTTGGTTGGCAGAGAGAAAAGAAAATGGCAAATAGAGCAAGTATATTAAAGCACTGCATTCAAAACATAGGCCTAATTGGAAACGTAAAGCTTACTCTAGTGTCTGAGTTTGAACAGGTGAATTCTTAAGTACCTGTCTTTGCAACCTTGGCATTCAGCCACTTGGTGCAACCAACATTGAATTCGGCACTGGTTTTCCAAGCTTTATGCATGCTTCTCACATATTTCAACTTTTAAAATGTCAAATTCTTCTTACTCTCACCAGCTGAAGCGTTTGTGTCACCTGCAGTTTGTCACCAAGCAGCATCTTGCCACCAGCACTCCCGGCTCCCTTTCAGGTTTTTTTTTTTTTATTATTTTTTATTTTATTTCCTTTCAGGTGTTCATCGGCTAAAAAGGTAACTGTGCTTCCGAGGAAAAACTTGAGACATGAGACCGGCTTGGATGAGCGAAGGGCCATACCCTGCTGAGAAGTAAATCACCTTCATTAGCCTCAACCGGCTCACGAGTTCAACAGATTTTCCAAGGCTGCACACTCCGGAGACTTCGACATCATTCCTCTCCTCTCCCCGCCGGCCAGGCTCCCGGGATGGGGGA